>SDVV010033201.1:0-11327 GCA_016164225.1 Gammarus roeselii
GCCCGTGTGGCCGCTGATCTTGTTCTAATCTCGAAGATGCTACCTCTACGCACTAGGGTGCGTACGTATCAAACGTAATGTTCTAAAGGATTGGAAGCGGAGGTCCGTTTCGAGAAAGCGTTTTTTCTTTTGCGCACTAGCGTGCGTCTGACACTGCTAAAATTTTCACATTTTTTCTAACGTTGAAAGCGTTGTTTCGTTTATTCCTCGCGCACTTAGGCGTGCGAGCCTACTGGAATCAATAATCATCGAGCCCTACGGGGGAGCCTATTATGACTCACGTTGAGGCTCTGGTGGAAATGAGGCTCAAATCAAATCAAACCATCCATCCACCCAAACTTCGGTCTACCTCTAGGTATGCGACCACTCGCTTCTGCATTCATCACCCTTTTTACCAATCTACCTTCATCCATCCTCTTCATGTGCCTGAACCATCTCAGAACGCGCAAAATCACTCTGTCCTCCAAATTCTTCACCATCCTTGTTCTGGTTCGAACCACGTCCTTGACGATCCGGTCTCTCAGCGTTACTCCAGCCATGCTCCTCAAACATTTCATATCGAAAACATTCAACCTTCTTTTCTCCTCTGCTCTCCCCCCATGACAACAACACCCTCATTCAGCCCTCTCTTTGCTTCCATCCGCAACGTCCTACAGCTTATTACACTCTTCAGTGCACCCAATACTTAACACCCCTCCTTCACTCGCGCCTTCACTTCAGTTTCTACTAGTTCAGTTATCTCCACATGGGAGCCCAGATACTTATGAACTTTCTCCAAGAGCTCTCCATTTAAGGGAACACTAATTTTGCTCGCATCGACAGTCCTCGAGCATCTCATTACTCTTCTTTTACCCACGTTCACTCGAAGCTTCCTCCTCTCACACACTCTTCCAAACTCAGACACTAGCCTACATAGCTGCTCCTCTGAATTCGCAACCGGGGCAGGGACGTATCATCCGCAAATAGCAACTGGCTCAACTGCCAACTCCGCCCATTCGCTTCCAACAGTTCCAAGTCACGATCCAGCACGCTCGCGTTCACCTCAGAACTCCATCCTTGTAGAGGTTGAACAGTCAGAGAGACATCAAGAAGCCATGTCTCAGTCCCACTTTCACTGTGAACCAATCACTCACCTCACTTCCCACTCTGACACATGCTCGGCTGTCAGCATAGAAACTCTGCACCGCTTTCAACAGATGTCCGCCCACTCCATACAAACCAACACCCTTCACAGCGCTTCCCTGTCAATCCTGTCGTATGCTTCTCTAGATCCATGAAGGCCTAGAACACATCCTTTCCTTTTGCAAGGTACTTGTCACAGATCTGTCACGCTGCAAAAATCTGATCGGCACACCCTCTACTACTCCTAAATCCACGCTACTCTCCAATCACGCAGTCCGTACAGTCTCTAATCCTTTTGATCAGCACTCTTCCGTACAACTTTCCAACCACACATAACAGGCTGATACCTCTCAAGTTGCAGCATAAATTTTGATCTCCTCTACCCTATATAGAGCAACAATGCAGGCACTGCGCCACTCAATCGGTACCACGCCTGCCACAAAACACAAGTTCAGTAACCTTGCCAACCATTCGACAATCGTTAATCTACCTTTCTTCAGGCACTCGGTCGCAACGGTATCCAAACCAGGGGCTTTCCCTGCTTTCATCACCTCCACCGCCTTCTGCACATTTTCCCTGGTAATGTTCGACACAAGTCTTTCTCTCAAAACTGGCATCCGAGCACCACCACCTACAGCAAAAATGTCAGCCTCTCTGTCATCCTCGACATTCAACAACTCATCAAAATACTCTGCCCACCTCTTCCTTACATCACCACTTTCCAACAACAACTGGCCGTTCTCATCTTTCACCACTTCCTCCTTTCCGGTCTCACCCTCTTCACTTTTTCCAGAACATCTTTTTGTTCTCCTCAAAATTCTGGTACAACCGTCTGCCCCGCCTGGCACCAGCGTCCCGTTTGGCTCTCCTCACCACCCGCTTTACCTCGTTTCTCCTCTCTTTGTAGCTTTCATAAGCCACTACCGACTTCACCTGCAACCACTCATCAAATGCTCCTCTTTTCCGTGCCACAGCCAGTTTGACCTCCTCGTTCCACCATTCGCAACCTTTCCTTCTGCACCCGCCCACACGCAGCGCACCACACACCTTCTTCGCACATCTCAGCTACGCATTTCTTAACGTCTTCCATTCTTTCTCCACATCTCTTAAGTCCTGTCCTCTCACGTTGTCGTATTCTTCCCTCAACGCCTGCTGGAACTCCTCTGCTCTACTCTCACATTCAGTCCACTCACTTTCACTACCTCTCTTCCTCCTCCCACTCGTTTGTTGCCTTTCCATTTCTGCTCCACTCTTAATCTACCTTCCACCAGCAGATGGTCAGACACTCCTCCACCCTCCTCTCTCAACACCCGCACACCCGACAACCTCCCCACCACTCTCCTCGATATCAGCACAAAATTTATCAGTGCTCTCACCACCACTGCACCACCGGCCGTCCTTACCCATGTGTACTTGTGGATATCTCGCTTCTTGAACAAACTGTTCCCGACCACCAACTCCTGCTCCATACAGACCTATCGGGTTTTCTCCACTGCCATACCTTTCTATCACATTCTCCACCACTACATCTCCGACTCTCGCATTAAGGTGAACCAGTACAACTACATTGGAATGACTTACAAAACTCTCAATACACTCACTCAGGTCAGTCCAGAATTGCTCCCTCGCGTCTTCACTCCTCTCGCTGCCAGGTCTGTAAGCACTCACAAATGCCCATCTTTCTATGCCAAACTTAACTTTCACCCACATCAATCTTGAGGACACTTCTTTCCATTCGGTAGTATTACTAGCCAACCGATCACTCAATATCAAGACCACACCTTCTTGTGCCCAACCTTCTTCCACACCAGACTTTCTTTCACCACACCGAACTCACATTCGCTGTTACCTTTCAATTTCGTCTCACTCAGCACCAACACATCAAACTTCCTCCTAACAAACATTTCACCAATCTCTCTCCTCTTTACCTCATTCGTATTTCAGCCACGCACATTCAGCAGCCTAACAATATGGTTCGGAGAGGCGTGAGCCTCTCCTTACCTCGCTCGTCTTGCCGTCTCTGAGGAAGGGTCTTACAGAGAGAGGAATTCCTAGCCCCTTCACCCCGCCCTTTTTAGTCGCCTTTTACGATACGCAGGGGTTACGGTAGCACGATTCTATTCCCGGCTACCGGGCGCCCTTTTAGTCGCCTTCTACGACACGCGGTGGATACGGTAGCAAGATTCTAACGCCCCGGCTACAAGGCAACATTATGTTAGGTCCGAAATTCAATTTTTGATTTCTCTGTGCACTGGTTTCCTCTGCCGATTGCTCATATATTTCTTCATCTCTCCTCCTACAGTTTAAAAGTTTCATTGCTTGAAATACATCAAAGCTCTTGTAAGTTACTATGCTAAAATTAAAAATATTCCAAATTTGAAATTTCTCACACCGTGAATGTTTTAAAACTCGTCCACAATTCCTTTTCCTTCCTCTTATATAGCTCTAGTTTTGAAGTAGTTGTGCCATGCTACATATAATTTAAACGTTCTCATTGAGTATTTCCATGTAACGGAGTTTTTTTATTCAAATTTTTATATTCTATGTATACCGATTTAAAAAACAACATACGTCTTTCATCCTTGATGGGAAGATAACATTACTGTTATGAACTATTTCTGTAAAACTAAGCTTTCTGTCGTCGCCGTAGGTGTAAACAATCCGACATCTGGCGAGAAATATGTTTTCACAATTCAGACTTTTATTGACATTGTCCGCTGTGCCAGACGAAGTAACTTTTTTGTGAGTATTCCTATTAATTTCTCTTGAACACCTTTCCGTTTTTGTCAAATTCTTGATTATTCACAATAAAACATTGCACTGATTGTTTGGCACACAAGGTCCTCCATCCATAGTGTTACAGTACACTAGGTTTTAAAACCATTAAACGCCTGTTAACTCGTTCTTTCAACTATTGCACTCAGCTCACTAGTTCCTTCATCCGATGCTCTTCAGTACAGTGCTCCCTTGAACCTTTTTGCTCCATTTTGACCCGCTGTCTATTTTTGCCCTGCAGAGACTGATACGAGTTTCTTTGGTGCGGACTGGCAGCACGTGTACACCTCCGGCCTGGCCAACACCTTCCTGATCGCGGCCGACGCAGTCCGTAGCATGGGCCGCCGCTTGCCCCGCCCCGGACCACCCTGTCCCCGCATCCTTATCGTCACGCCCGACTCCAGCACCGCGCGCTGCCTCGCCATGATACTAAAGCCCGTACTCACCGCCGCCTCCTCAGACATGCACTTCGTCAAGGGGGACACCAGGCTGGGTCAGTGATAGCGGTTAGAGGGTTGGTTAGGTTATACCTCTGGGTTCTGTAAGTGCCGTAGAAAAAGAAGATGAAGGAGTAGATAAAGAAGTTTACCGGTGAAGTAAGATTACATGATGAGTGTTCTGCATAAAGAAAAATAGCCCATACTTCTGGTAACACTTGTATTTTTTTAATTTTATCTGTTTTTTTTTAGCAATGACCAGCTTCAAGCCTTGAGCTTATGAAGGTCAAATTCTAGTCCAATCTTCAGAATTAACTTGAGCATATGAGCATTGAAGATACGATAATATCATTGCTTCGCTTTTTTCTTCAGATCTGTCGCGTGAGGTGATTCTAGGCACCGTGCACCATCTGTCCGAGGTGGAGGGCCAGCTGCAGCTGCGGGGGCTGCGGGCGATGATCGTTGACGATGCAGGCTTCACGGTCAGCTCGCCTTTGCATTCCATCCTTATGGCTCAGCTTGTGACTCGCCTTCGGACTTCGGTCGGCGACTTAGGTGAGACGAACCGCCGTTGATGAGGCTAGAGAACGGCAGCTACACTCTATATAGCTCCCTTGGAGTCTGTAACAAGATCCGTCTTGTGTTTCACCGTTAAGGAACAATGTTGATTAGTTGAAGAAAATTCATTTCCACTGGTACAAAGATCAATGTAATAAACACTATCGAATTGTTCAAAATGCAGTAAATTATCAGCCTCATACATGGAGCAAAGAGGCAAGAGATTGGCTAGATGTTAGTGAGGAGGAAGTTAGATGTGTTGGCGCTGAGTGACACTAAGTTGAAGGGTAAGGGCGAGTGTGAGTTTGGAGTGGTAAGTGGAAAAAAAGTCTGGCGTGGATGAAAGTTGGGCACGAGAATGTGTGGTGATGTTATTTAGCGATCGACTGGCTAGTAGCGTTACTGAGTGGAAAGAGGTGTCCTCAAGAGTGTTGTGGGTTAAACTAAAGTTAGGCGTAAAAAAATGGGCATTTGTGAATGCGTACGAAACTGTTAGCGAGAGGATTGCGGAGGAGAGGGAGCATTTTTGGACGACCTGAGCGAGTGTATGGAGAGTTTCGGAAGTCAATCCAATGAGGTTGCACTGAGTGACCTTAATGCGAGAGTTGGAGATGCAGTAGTAGATAATGTGATACGGAGGTTTAGCGTTCCTGGTAGGATAGTGGTGAATACCTTATAGGTATGTGCATAGAGCAGGAGCTGGTCGTCGGAAACAGCCTGTTCAAGAAGCGAGATATCCACATGTACACATGGGTAAGGATGGCCTATTGTGCAGTGATGGAGAGAGCGCTGATGAGTTCTGTGCTGATATCGAGGAGAATGGTGGGGAGGCTGTTGGAAATGCGGAAAGGGGAGGGTGGAGGAGTGTCTGACCATCCGCTGGTGGAAGCAAGAATAAGATTGGAGCATAGGTGGAAGGGGAACAAAAGAGTGCGAGGAGGAAGAGAGGCAGTGAAAGTGAGTGAGCTAAATGTGTAAAGCAGAGCTGAGGAGTTCCAGCGGGCGTTGAGGGAGGAATATATCAACGTGGGAAGGCAGGACCTGCAAGATTTGGAGGAAGAATGCGAGACGTTCAGAAACGCCTTGTTGAGTTGTTCGAGAAACGTGTGTGGTGTGCGCCGTGTGGGCGGGTGCAGACGGAAGGGCTGCGAGTGGTGGAACGAGGAGGTCAAACTGGCGGTGGCTCAGAAAAGAAGAACTTTTGAGGAGTGGTTGCACGCGAGGTTGGTGGTGGTCTACGACAACTATAAGGAGATGAGGAAGGAGGTTAAGCGAGTGGTGAGCAGAGCTAAAAGGGACGCTGATGCCAGGTGGGGCAGACGGCTGTGTCAGAATTTTAAGGAGAAGAAAAAGATGGTCTGGAAAGAGGTTAAGAGGGTAAGAGATGGAAAAACCGGAATGGAAGAGGTGGTGAAAGATGAAAACGGCCAGCTGTTGACGGAAAGTGGTGGTTTACGGAACGGGTGGGTCGAGTAGTTTGATGAATTGTTTAATGGCGAGGATGACATTGAAGCTGGCATTGTTGCTATGGGTGGTGGTGTGCGGATGCCGGTGGTTTTAGGAGACTTATTGCGGATTTTACTAGAAAAGAGTTGCAGGAGGCGGCAGAGGTGATGAAAGCAGGAAAAGCCCCTGGTCTGGATGGCGTTGCGACTGAACGCCTGAAAAAGGGTGATTTAACGATTGTCGAATAGTTGGTGAGCCTACTGAACATTTGTTTTGTGACGGGCGTGGTACCCAATGAGTGACACAGTGCCTACATTGTCCCGCTGTATGAGGGCAAAAGAGATGAAAATTAATGCTGTAACTAAAGAGGTATCAGTTATTTATGTGTGGTAGGTAAGTTGTCTGGGAGAGTGCTGGTCAAAAGGATTAGAGAAAGTACGGATTGCGCGATCGGAGAGAAACCGTGTGGCTTTGGGAGTGGTAGAGGGTGTGCCGATCAGATTTTTGCAGTGAGACAGGTCTGTTAGAAGTACCTTGCAAAGGGATGCATGTGTTCTGAGCCTTCATGGATTTGGAAAGGGCATACGACAGGATTAACAGGGAAGCGCTGTGGAGGGTGTTGCGTTTGTATGGAGTGGGCGGCAATCTGTAGAAAGCGGTGCTGAGTTTCTGTGTTGACAGCCGAGCATGTGTCCGAGTGGGAAACGAGGTGAGTGATTGGCTTACAGTGAAAGTGGGTCAGAGACAAAACTGCGTGATGTCTCCCTGGCTGTTCAATCTCTATATGGATGGAGCGGTCAGGGAGGTGAACGCGAGTTTGCTGGGTCGTGGCTTGGAGCTGTTGGAAGCGAATGGGCGGAGTTGGCAGTTGAGCCAGTTGCTTCTTGTGGAAGATACGTAGGCTAGTTTCTGAGTTTGGTACAGTGTGTGAGAGGAGGAAGCTTTGAGTGAACGTTGGTAAAAGTAAAGTAATGAGATGCTCCAGGACGGTTGATGTGAGCAGAATTAGTGTCCTCCTAAATGGAGAGTTGTTACAAGAAGTTCAGTGTTTTAAGTATCTGGGCTCCCAGGTGGAGAAGACTGAACTAGTGGAAACTGAGATGAAGTCGCGATTGAAGGAGTGGTGTAAAGTGCTGTGTACACCAAAGAGTGTAGCGAGCTTCAGGACGTTGGGATGGAAGCAAAAAGAGGGTTGTATGAGGGTGTCGTTATCCCAACTGTGCTGTACGGAACTGTGACTCGAATGTGGAGGTAGCAAGAGAGCGTGCAATGAATAGATTTGAAGGGTTGATTTTTGACGCTGCCCTGATGTGCTTTCCCGCACTTGGCGTCTCGTTGAGAAACGGGATAGCCGTGGATAGGGAGGACCGGTCATCATGATGCGGCGGGCATAAACTAGTCACGCCGCTGTCGAACCTTGCTGCTGACACGGACCTCGGACCCCACTCGTGATCCCGAGTGTGTTGTGGGGTTTCCGACCGGACTTTTTTGCGCAAAAGAGCCAAGTTGTGTAACGGTGTGTGATGCGCCTTGCCGTCGGCCAACCCCCCTCCTAGGGGATTCGGCCTATTGTCTGTATCTGTATCGGTCAGGGACTCATAATTTAATAGAAGATCTTAATTGAATGTCGGCAGCATCTGCCAAATGTATTTTTGCCGTTCAAAGAAACAATCGCTGCGGCCATTGTTTGTTGTTTTCTCGAGTTATGTATGCACTGCTTGATCTAATGAGACTAGATATGAAAGTTGGATGACACTTATTGTCCCGTTTAGTTACATGTTTCTACAACAGGTGCATTTATTGTTCTCATCAGACGCCGTGAACATCGTGGCTGTGGCCGACCGCATTAACGTGCAGGAGCTCACCAAAGCAGAGACCATGCTGGGGTGCCGCTTCATCCGCACCGACCTCAAACAGCACTTTGCTTTACCTGCACCGCCCACTCAAAGTCACCCGGCCCCGCCCACTGGTCGCTACGATCACTCATCTGAAGCACCTGCTCACGGAGAGGCTGCTTGGCCACCCCCCGCCGCTGCAACTGATGCTCGACCTTCCGTCTATTCAGGCACTGCTCATGCAATGAGATATTCTGGGGCTTCTTCTGCATCAGATCACTCTATGGCTACTCGGGAGCCCTATCCTTCTAGTCCCACTCCGACTGCCGGTTACAACATTCCGGATCAGAGCCGGGTGCCGCGCCTCGTTAATCCGGGGTATCCCGGTAACAACACTGGCGCCCAGTCCGCTCCTCCTGGGTATTACGGCCACAACGTGGGTCAGCAACATTCCGGACCTCCTGCCTATTACATGAACAGACCCCCTCCTACTGCGGCGCGTGCTACTGCACAAAGCTATACTCCAAGTAATGCGCCTCAACAGTACTCAGGACCACCGGGATATGGCGGTGGCGCTCCTACACAACAGTTCCCGCAAGCTGCCTACCAACAGCCATCCGGCCAGCCCGGCGGCTTCTATGGTAGCCAAGCTATTCATCATCAGCCGGCACCGACTGGATATCAAATTACTCAAGCTTCCTCGCAGAAGCATGGAAGCATGCCTGACACTGAACCCATTGATCATCGTCAGCAACCGGCTGTCACAGGACAAGGTTACTATACAAGGGCAGACCAGCCTGGTGACTTGCAGCAGAAGCCGCAGCAGTCATACGCCCACTATTACAATCAGTAACCTACGCAATATGTGTATATTGACGCCATCTTCATGCATTTCTAAAAATCTGTCATTCGTTTTGTTACTGTGAAAATTATAGAATTTCTCTCTTATTGTAAATTTAGTTAATCTCATGCATGGATAACTGAGTGCTGTAACTACGATGAATGTAAATTCGGAATGCTCAAATGGCGTTGATGCGGATGAGGAAGATCATGTTGCTAATTTTGGGTTTAGAACACTGGCACTTTCTCCAGAACAAAGCGCAGCGAGTCTAAAGCCCCGTTTATATAGTACCTGCACGACTTGTATATGTCTTATAGTAAACTTATCTTTCATTCATTTACCTGTGAAATCATTGCCGATGCCAATAATTGTGGGCCACTTGGATGTTTATGTTGAATTAAGACTTGAGAAACAGTGATTCAGTGACTGAGTTTCCTTGCCCTCTCTCGTAGTTGCAGAGTGTTAGGTTTTCAAACGGTAACACAAAAGTCTCATGTGGGTCAGCATTCGCTGAAACCTAAGCGCTCCCGCCACAAGTTACCGCTGTGTTTTACGAGCGTGTTAAGCCGGTGGGATTTGGTGTAGTTGTATTGACACGCTGATATTTTACGACTTTTGGATAGCCTGATAGTGTGGCTTTTTGAATATAATGTTGATGGTTTCATAGTCCGTCGAATCATTGTAGCTATTTCAGAGCATTGCTACTGAACTATATTCTTCTTTGAACATAGTATCACGAAAAAATGAGTTCGCTTTGCGAGAAAAAAGGCGACTTGGCTACGAGTGTATTCGTAGGCGTTCAACGTGACACGCCACACAGAAAGAGTGCGTGTTGCGAACATCTGTTGGTGGAATTGCTCGCCCAGTTTACCTTGCCATATTAAGAATCACTTGACACAATACAGGAAACTACAATATAGTCCAACTCGCTAAATGCTGTCTTACAAAAAGTAACTTATTCCAAGTCCCTCACACATTCCAGGTTGTGTTGGAGCAGTATGCAGACCAAGGGGTAACAGTCTCAACTGTCATGATCCTCGGTGTCGTTTGCTGTGCCGCAGGGGGCGGGCCTGCGCCCTGCCAGGGGATCATTGACAATCCCCCGGTCCCGAGTCTGGTCGAACAGCTCGTATGCGCGGTGTGGTGTCCGCTGATCTGTTCCGCAAAACAGCCCTGATGGAAAGACCTTAGCTTCCGCTAGACGACGATTGGGAGGAATTTGATTTTCAACAATCTTGTTTACAAAAAAAAATCATCTTAAGTGGTAGGATTTATAGCGATTTTTGAGTTTCACCTTACTCATTCCAAAAAAATATACAAGTTTATGTAAGATAATATTTCAACTGTTAACAAAAGATTAACCTCGGTGAAATGCAAATGATAAGAAGATTATTTTTTAGTTTAATTTAATTTAATTATATAAATGCTTTCCCGCCCTTTAGGCGTGGTATTCTTGCATCCCCGTGTCAGTTAATAACAGATATAGCATTCCAGTGCCAGGTAGAGCGTTGAAGCATCCTCTTGCCAATTAATAACAGAATCGCCTACTGAGCAAAAGTTGGTCCCTTATTTGTGCTAGGACCTAAAACCACACGTTAGTGTGTGCCATATTTATTGGGTTATAATGAATGTAGACTCAGTAGGGATGATCAAGAAGCCACTCAACTTAGCTATATTGGTATTGATACATCAGAAAGGTGTTCCACTATCGGCCACCCAGACCCCTGGGAGCTTTGCGCAGAGGCAGTATCGTAACCAATGAGGACAACTGAGTTTGAAATTAACATCGCACACTGTTTTCCGCGTCTAAGCTCCAAAGTTTACAAGTTTCCAGGGTATAGAAACTTTTTTTTTGCTGTATCAAAATAAGAGCCGGTCACCGCTCTAAGCCGAATATCGCTCCGAGACCGAATATTATCTCGTAAAGGTTAAAGTTTTCAAGTAAATTGGTCAGATCGACTATCATCTCTTAAGAGCGAGAGCAATAAGTCACCTCAGAAGGATACCCCCTGGGGGTATCCCAGGCTCATTTGGGGTGGATGGATGATTATTCATTTTATAGATCATTAACACTTTATTTTAGTATTTTATTATTTCTTCTTGCTTGGGCTCTATTATTTTTCTCTGCCCTTTTTTCATGGTGATAAATTTTGAATTTGTTATCATTATTATTATATGTAACGAGGTTGGTTGAGAGAAGGTGACCCAGGGAGAGGAGGTACTCGTGGAATCCGCGGGACTCGAGGACCCGGGGTTTCGGGAACTCGAGGGACTTGGGAGACCAGGTGGATTTGGGGTGGTCCACTTGGATCT
>SDVV010033202.1:0-11326 GCA_016164225.1 Gammarus roeselii
CTGATAATGAAACAGGCTCCTGTAATGTGGCTGATAATGAAACAGGCTCCTGTAATGTGACTGATAATGAAACAGGCTCCTGTAATGTGGCTGATGATGAAACAGGCTCCTGTAATGTGACTGATAATGAAACAGGCTCCTGTAATGTGACTGATGATGAAACAGGCTCCTGTAATGTGGTTGATAATGAAACAGGCTCCTGTAATGTGGTTGATAATGAAACAGGCTCCTGTAATGTGGTTGATAATGAAGCAGGCTCCTGTAATGTGACTGATAATGAAACAGGCTCCTGTAATGTGGCTGATGATGAAACAGGCTCCTGTAATGTGACTGATAATGGAACAGGCTCCTGTAATGTGGTTGATAATGAAACAGGCTCCTGTAATGTGGCTGATAATGAAACAGGCTTCTGTAATGTGGCTGATAATGAAACAGGCTCCTGTAATGTGGCTGATAATGAAACAGGCTCCTGTAATGTGGTTGATAATGCAACAGGCTCCTGTAATGTGGTGGTTGATAATGAAACAGGCTCATGTAATGTGGCTGATAATGAAACAGGCTCCTGTAATGTGGTTGATAATGAAACAGGCTCCTGTAACGTGGCTTATAATGAAACAGGCTCATGTAATGTGGCTGATAATGAAACAGGCTCCTGTAGTGTGGTTGATAATGAAACAGGCTCCTGTAATGTGGCTGATAATGAAACAGGCTCCTGTAATGTGGTTGATAATGAAGCAGGCTCCTGTAATGTGACTGATAATGAAACAGGCTCCTGTAATGTGGTTGATAATGAAACAGGCTCCTGTAATGTGACTGATAATGAAACAGGCTCCTGTAATGTGGCTGATGATGAAACAGGCTCCTGTAATGTGGCTGATAATGAAACAGGCTCCTATAATGTGGCTGATAATGAAACATGCTCCTATAATGTGGCTGATAATGAAACAGGCTCCTATATGTACGATATAAATGAAAATATGAGTAAATGAAACAGGTAGAAACACATTGGCATCAAACTGCGTGAAGGAAGCAACTTACTGTTCAACAATGTCGACACGCACAAGTTCATTCATGTGCAATTTTTATTACATCTTCTTGTATAATATCCGTAGCAGGCGAATTTCAAGGTTTAGCAGCCCTGTTTTTGAAGAAAAGCTGGGATTGTGTTGACATCCCACTATGAGTTTGAACCATCCGTGATGTTACGAAGACTGTACATTGCGTCAATTCTTACTAAATAATAGTTGTCAATATAAGTTAATTGATTAAAAAATTGTGAACAAGCACCCCCAATGTTACACATTGGGAGACTATCCCATTGACAATTGAGGCAATGTGGGCTAACGTCTGTTATCAAGTGATAGTGCTCTAATGACACGCTTTTGACAATGATAGGTTTGCTGCTCGTTCTGCAGGCAGAAGCATATACATTTCTACAGTAACTCAAAAATAGCTGAATAAGGTTGTAGTAAAAATGACTTTTTGTTGCCGTTGTTAGAGAATTTTGAATTTTGTAAAAGATACCACTCTATTGGGATAATTTTCCATCAGCAAATAAGACGTGGCCTCGTCCTTTCTGTCTCTCGACTGCTAAAACCCTGATAAACTTTGTTTATGCTACGTTTACGACTAGTTGACTTTCAAATTTGATCAGTGTGCTAGTCACGGGTCTCTTCCTCTTGGATAATATCATGACCTGCGTCTTGTCAGTATTTAACGCCCCCTTATTGGATGTGATTCAGTTTGGAATGTGGCCCACATGATCATTCATATTAGTGATAGTGGCATTAGGTTGTTTGCTGGTTGAGTACACTGCAGTACTTGTACAGCTGCTTGACAATGCCATTACAACATGCCTCCTTTCTGTTTGTCCTATTCTTTAACACCTGCAGTCTATCCTACAAAGGCCTATCGAAACGTAATTGCATTTAGACCCTTTCACTTTCTGGGGGGACGCAGCTGAGCACACGAGTCAGGCCGCACTCGCTGCATGGGACGTTTGAGTGAGTAGCCGTTGAACGGATCCTGCTACACATCATCATCAGTCCCATTATCAGTCCCATCATCATCCTCATCGCCTTAGGGACGCAGCTGAGCACACGAGTCAGGCCGCACTCGCTGCATGGGACGTTTGAGTGAGTAGCCGTTGGACGGATCCTTCTACACCATCATCATCCTTCCCATCACCATCCTCATCGCCTTAGGGACGCATCTGAGCACACGAGTCAGGCCGCACTCGCTGCATGGGACGTTTGAGTGAGTAGCCGTTGGACGGATCCTGCTACACATCATCATCAGTCTCATCATCAGTCCCATCATCATCCTCATTGCCTTGGGGACGCAGTTGAGCACACGAGTCAGGCCGAACTAGCTGCATGGGACGTTTGAGTGAGTAGCCGTTGAACGGAACCTGCTACACATCATCATCAGTCTCACCATCAGTCCCATTATCATCATCATCGCCTTAGGGAAGCAGCTGAGCACACGAGTCAGGCCGCACTCGCTGCATGGGACGTTTGAGTGAGTAGCCGTTGAACGGAACCTTCTAAGCCATCACCATCAGTCCCACCATCATCCTCATCGTCATAGGGAAGCAGCTGAGCACACCAGTCAGGCCGCACTCGCTGCATGGGACGTTTGAGTGAGTAGCCGTTGGACGGAATCTTCTAAGCCATCACCATCAGTCCCATCATCATTCTCATCGTCGGGGCTGCAGCTACTACCGTAGTGATTGACGGCGGCGCGGTTATAGTCAGATTCATATGGCATCATGTCAAAATAGGTACCTATCAAAAACTCATATACAAATTTGTGTCGATGCATCGTGCAGTTGGAGGCAAAACCTGTTGATAAACATTCTTGCCGATGTTCCATCTATTGAAGTGTCAAGGCAAGCTTCAATATTTGGATTAGAAGACAATTAAACAGTGATTTACCGGCTCCTAAGCGCCATCTACAAAGATTGCAGTTAGAAGGTTAATTGTTTTCTTTCTCGAGAACTTGAAGTGCGCTGCCGGGTTTCTGGCGCCTAAGATGTGTCAGGTAGCCAAAGTACGATACCAATTGACTTCAGTCCTAGAGTTGTTAGAAGAATTTATTGTTGTTACATGAGGAGGCCGCGCCTAACGAGACTCCTAGAGGAGTCAGAAGGTTTTATTGTTGTTACACGAGGAAGCCGCGCCTAACGAGACTCCTAGAGGAGACAGAAGGATTTATTGTTGTTACATGAGGAGGCCGCGTCTAACGAGAGTCCTAAAGGAGACAGAAGGATTTATTGTTGTTACATGAGGAGGCCGCGCCTAACGAGAGTCCTAGAGGAGTCAGAAGGATTTATTGTTGTTACATGAGGAGGCCGCGTCTAACGAGAGTCCTAGAGGAGACAGAAGGATCGATTGCAGTTACATGAGGAGGCCACGCCTAACGAGAGTCTTAAAGGAGTCAGAAGGATTTATTGTTGTTACATGAGGAGGCCGCGTCTAACGAAGAGTCCTAGAGGAGACAAAAAGATCGATTGCTGTTACATGAGGAGGCCGCGTCTAACGAGAGTCCTAGAGGAGACAGAAGGATCGATTGCTGTTACATGAGGAGGCCGCGTCCAACGAGAGTCCTAGAGGAATCAGAAGGATTTATTGTTGTTACATGAGGAGGCCGCGTCTAACGATCGAGAGTCCTAGAGGATACAGAAGGATCGATTGCTGTTACATGAGGAGACCGCGCCTAACGAGAATCCTAGAGGAGTCAGAAGGATTTATTTTTGCTACATGAGGAGGCCGCGTCTAAACGAGAGTCCTAGAGGAGACAGAAGGATCGATTGCTGTTACATTAGGAGACCGCGCCTAACGAGAGTCCTAAAGGAGTCAGAAGGATCGATTGCTATTGCATGAGGAGGCCACGTCTAACGAGAGTCCTAGAGGAGACAGAAGGATCGATTGCTGTTACATGAGGAGGCCGCGCCTAACGAGAGTCCTAAAGGAGTCAGAAGGATCGATTGCTATTGCATGAGGAGGCCACGTCTAACGAGAGTCCTAGAGGAGACAGAAGGATCGATTGCTGTTACATGAGGAGGCCGCGTCTAATGATAGTCCTAGAGGAGACAGAAGGATCGATTGCTGTTACATGAGGAGGCCGCGTCTAACGAGAGTCCTAGAGGAGACAGAAGGATCGATTGCTGTTACATGAGGAGGCCGCGTCTAACGAGAGTCTTAGAGGAGACAGAAGGATCGATTGCTGTTACATGAGGAGGCCGCGTCTAACGAGAGTCCTAGAGGAGACAGAAGGATCGATTGCTGTTACATGAGGAGGCCGCGTCTAATGAGAGTCCTAGAGGAGACAGTAGGATCGATTGCTGTTACATGAGGAGGCCGCGTCTAACGAGAGTCCTAGAGGAGACAGAAGGATCGATTGCTGTTACATGAGGAGGCCGCGTCTAACGAGAGTCCTAGAGGAGACAGAAGAATCGATTGCTGTTACGTGAGGAGGCCTCATGTACCGAGACTGTATCACATACAAAATACTGATTATCAATTTTGTAAATTATGATCAATGTTGTTTTGTTAGTGTCAGCTCATTGAAACCCAAATTGTTCGTTGTTGAGGCGTCCGTATAATTTCCTTCTGTTAGCGTTGACAATGTTACGTGAAATTACCCAACCATTGAAATAAATGTAATTCAACTTTCTTAAGGAAACAATTTATTGCGATTTGTAAAGACTGCATAAACAGATTGGCTAAAATGTGTTGAAATGGATTGCATGTTTCATCACAAATCTATCTCCAGGTAACTTTTCTAAGCCAGCGACCGTTGTCGATGCAAGATTATACACTCCAAAGCATTTACTGATGAAATACATTCTAGTCTATTTTGCTCACGACAAGTTCGTGCAACCGCACGACCTTCAGCGCAGGTACCTACCTACCTATGAGGCATGATGCAAGTCTGGTGTTGCAACAAACCGCTCCTTAGTGCCGAAATACCGTGAGCGACTGATGGACAACTTCTTCACTCAAGTGCAAGCCGAGCGCCTTCCTTTGAAGAACGCGTCATCGGCAGAACACGTGTGGCAACCAGCAGCGACCCCTGCTGGAGGCCGGCTGCTAATTGTTGAGCTTGTCAACTATGCAGTGATTGCTGAACTCTGCAACGGGCGACCTTCCAAACTTGTTTATGTTACTCAACTCGTGTTACAAGAGCTATTAGGCTATTAGTCCTGTTGTTATCAAATCCAGGAGGTGCAAATAAGGCCAGGATCACAAGCAGTGCTTTGAACAACATTGATTGGAAAACAAGATGGTCAAGGGCTTATTTTGAAGATCAGCATCAATGTGCATGCACAGTTACTATGCACGCTCAGTTTCGACTGAGCTGAAATTACACCAATGTAGGATACCATACTGCAAACATTGTTCACGCTTCCTTCCTTTTGAAGGTAGGCTGACGTTGTTTGTAATGTGTACACGGTTGTCAAAGAAGACGGTTTAGGTACTTGTCGCTGAATTTGAACAGAGATAGCCTTCACAGGTCTGTGTAATGACTGGCGGCTTAGTCGTGCTTGACGACGGATGTGGTGACACCAGAACCTGACCTCCAGAGCCGCTCACCTACAGACTTTATCATACGACGGAGTAATCCATACTTCTGGGCGACCTTTGAAGATGTAGTTTTTACTTCGCATGCTGAATGCTGAAATAAATCTCGCTTACACTTTATATTTTTGGAACAATTGGAGTCGAAAAACTGAAGTTTGTTCGTGTCCTTGACAAGTTTATTGTGGAATGTATCTACACATACGTACTGTAGCGCGATAGAATTCGTTCATTGTTAAGCTTTCACACGAGAAGTAAACACTCTCTTTCAGCTCTTATTCCGGCTTGATAGGAACTTGTTTACGGTGGTCATGTCCCAACAGCTCTTATTCCAGCTTGATAGGAACTTGTTTACGGTGGTCATGTCCCAACAGCTCTTATTCCAGCTTGATAGGAACTTGTTTACGGTGGTCATGTCCCAACAGTTCTTATTCCAGCTTGATAGGAACTTGTTTACGGTGGTCATGTCCCAACAGTTCTTATTCCAGCTTGATAGGAACTTGTTTACGGTGGTCATGTCCCAACAGTTCTTATTCCAGCTTGATAGGAACTTGTTTACGGTGGTCATGTCCCAACAGTTCTTATTCCAGCTTGATAGGAACTTGTTTACGGTGGTCATGTCCCAACAGCTCTTATTCCAGCTTGATAGGAACTTGTTTACGGTGGTCATGTCCCAACAGCTCTTATTCCAGCTTGAAAGGAACTTGTTTACGGTGGTCATGTCCCAACAGCTCTTATTCCAGCTTGATAGGAACTTGTTTACGGTGGTCATGTCCCAACAGTTCTTATTCCAGCTTATATGAACTTGTTTACGGTGGTCATGTCCCAACAGCTCTTATTCCAGCTTATATGAACTTGTTTACGGTGGTCATGTCCCAACAGCTCTTATTCCAGCTTATAGGAACTTGTTTACGGTGGTCATGTCCCAACAGCTCTTATTCCAGCTTATATGAACTTGTTTACGGTGGTCATGTCCCAACAGCTCTTATTTCAGTTTGATAGGAACTTGTTTACGGTGGTCATGTCCCAACAGCTTTTATTCCAGCTTGATAGGACCTTGTTTACGGTGGTCATGTCCCAACAGCTCTTATTCCAGCTTATATGAACTTGTTTACGGTGGTCATGTCCCAACAGCTCTTATTTCAGTTTGATAGGAACTTGTTTACGGTGGTCATGTCCCAACAGCTTTTATTCCAGCTTGATAGGACCTTGTTTACGGTGGTCATGTCCCAACAGCTCTTATTCCAGCTTATATGAACTTGTTTACGGTGGTCATGTCCCAACAGCTCTTATTTCAGTTTGATAGGAACTTGTTTACGGTGGTCATGTCCCAACAGCTTTTATTCCAGCTTGATAGGACCTTGTTTACGGTGGTCATGTCCCAACAGCTCTTATTTCAGTTTGATAGGACCTTGTTTACGGTGGTCTTGTCCCAACAGCTCTTATTCCAGCTTGATAGGAACTTGTTTACGGTGGTCATGTCCCAACAGCTCATATTCCAGCTTGATAGGACCTAGTTTACGGTGGTCATGTCCCAATATGCTGCAAAATAATTTAACAATGTTTTTTTATTAAGATCTGAACTGAAGCCAAACAAAAACACGTCATAACTTGAGTTTTTGAGTAAAGAAATTTGCGTGGACGAATTTCTTTCGGAACTATAAGTGGGTGTATGCGCAAAAGGGGACCATTGTACAATAGCACCAAAACATTATAATATCCGACCACAATGGTTCGGTTATTAATCTCGTAATTATGCCTGGATGATGAAGCTTAGTTAACATCCAATAAAAAATGTTGTTCTTAGATCACAACCCCAGGTACACGAGAACGAGATCCCCCAGGTACACGGGAATGAGATACCCCAGGTACACGGGAATGAGATCCCCCAGGTACACGGGAATGAGATCCCCCAGGTACACGGGAATGAGATCCCCCAAGGTACACGGGAATGCGATCCCCCCGGTACACGGGAATGAGATCCCCCAAGGTACACGGGAATGCGATCCCCCAGGTACACGGGAATGAGATCCCCCCGGTACACGGGAATGAGATCCCCCAAGGTACACGGGAATGCGATCCCGTTCATTCTTCTTCTTGCTACATTCTGAGGTAAGAACGCACATCAAGCAATGCGGTACATTGGTTGCTTGCCTGTAGTGAATTGCTTTAAAAGTAAGAGTGGTGAGTTGGCAAAGTAGAACAGCCTTTAGTAGAACAGCCTTTAACAGAACAGCCTTTTCCATCACTCCTTCCCGGTACGCTTCCCTTGATTCCATTCCAGGCAGGTGTGCTCTATCATACTTACCTTCCTAGTCACTGCCTCGTTACAGAGATACTCTTTGTTGATGATCAAGCTTAGGATACATTTGCAGTAACAACAGCATTTGTTTATCTATCAAGCAAGAAAGTTAACTCTCGTTTGATCTACTCTAACGTTTCAAGGACACCAAAGTAGAGTCCTATTGCCGCATTGAGTGGCATTCCAGCATTAATCACCTAGCGATCATTGGCTGACTTGACGTAAAATCGCAACACGCCAGACGTAGACAAGCACATCTTATTCGTGCCTGCGCTTGCACTCAGAAACTCTTTATACAACGATGACGATTTACTGGAACTAGCCGTCTCATGGCGTTAGGCAACTGGACCATGTTTCTACCAAGGCTCTTCGGTTTGGTAAAAACGGATAAAAAGCGAGTATGGTGCACGCCATCACTCTGACCTATAAAATTGTCGGTTGGTGTTCATGTTCCGAGAAGGTAATCTTGATGAGGTTTGATGAGGTAAAAAAAGCCCTGCATTGAACTTGTGTTCGCAATTGTGATGAAATAGAAGCCTTCATTTCTGAGTTGTGATGCAAGTGGTAGATTTGTAGGAGGTAAATACAACAAGAGCCGAGAAAGGTAATACGGGTTACAAAATTGTCGTTTCACATTAGAAGAGCCGAGTCGGAAAAATTGCACTTGTGGAGTTAACATTCAATGAAGAGAGATGAGGGAGATTCAGTGGTGAATCGGGAGACTGGGGGGAGGGATTCTAATGTCACACACCCCCTTGTTCTCTGCAATGGTTCCAGAAGATGTTATATAATAGAATGTCAGAGTGTATTTTTACTCCAAAACATCTTCCCTATCATAAAAAAATGTATTCTAAGTAGAGACACATAGGACTTTTATTGTCGACATATCAATGATATGAATCCTTCCCCCCGAGCAGACGAATGTTGCGACACTCATGTAGGAGATCTGCTATATAATGATGTAGCTACGATTCGATACATTACCGTTACAGCAATCATATTAAGTTGAATTCCTCGTGGGAAAAGTTCCGTTTATTTGCTCGTTTAAGATGAACTACAAACACCTTTCATCAACCCTTGTACTTGCGTCATTTATAGTCCAACGTCATAGTCATTCAGTTTATGCTCCGAGTGAAGCAGTCCATAAACAAGTAATCGTACATGTTACAACTAACCAGATCATCAAGATAACTGTCGAGTCACCCACGCAATAGACTGTAAGATGTTTGCCAAGGTCGTCGGGGCGTGTAACGAGTTGGACGTTCAGGAGTGTCAGGACGTGTTAGGGTCCATGACGGTGCCATCTCGCTGGAACCAATGACGTACTGATGCCTTAGGGCTTATGACAGCGCCATCGCGCTAGAGCGTTTGGCGGTGCCATCACGATAAAGCATCGCACGGTCCATAACCGTGCGATGGCGCTAGAGCACATGACGGTGACACTACGCTAGAGTGCATGGCGTTGCCATCGCGCTGGGCCCGTGCTAAGGTCCATGATGGTGTCACCGGGCCAGGACCTAAGACGGTACCAACGTGCTAGAGCCCATGACATTGCAACCTGAAGGTACGGGTCTAAGCCTAGTCATCCAAATCCGACTGGCCCTGTACGGCCTCACTATCTTTGGCAGCGAGCGAGTAATAAGAGGAAATCCTTTGCGCCATCCCTTCTGCCGTAACACTCGGCAAAAAATAGACGGCCTTTCGGAGAGAGGAGTTGTCGAAATAAGACGAGGGCTTGCCAAAGCTTCCATTAAAGAGGAGTGGTGTGGGCTACAAAAGGTTTTCAGGGTTAAAAAACGGACGAAACTGCAGGGTACGAAAGTAGAAAACCTTTGAACAGGTGATAAAAGGGCTAACACAATACTGGTGAATAATGACGGGAATAACTTGAGGTGTTAGATATATGATAACGTTATTTCTTCCCTGGTGGCCAGGATTTTTAAAACTTCTAGTTTGCAAAATAATAACATGAAATATTGTTATAAATGATGATGTTACTAAAACTGTACAACAGTAGAGATATTCTGGTCACACTAGATCAATACTGGTCACACTAGATCAATACTGGTCACACTAGATCAATACTGGTCACACTAGATCAATACTGGTCACACTAGATCAATACTGGTCACACTAGATCAATACTGGTCACACTAGATCAATACCGGTCACTCTAGATCAATACTGGTCACACTAGATCAATACTGGTCACATTAGATCAATACTGGTCACACTAGATCAATACTGGTCACGCTAGATCAATACTGGTCACACTAGATCAATACTGGTCACACTAGAACAATACTGTTCACCCTAAATCAATACTGGTCACACTAGATCAATACTGGTCACACTAGATCAATACTGGTCCCACTAGATCAATACTATTCACCCTAAATCAATATTGGTCACACTAAAACAATACTGGTCACACTAGAACAATACTGGTCACACTGGATCAATACTGGTCACACTAGAACAATACTGCTCACCCTAAGTCAATACTGGTCACACTAGAACAATACTGTTCACCCTAAATCAATACTGTTCACACTAGAACAATACTGTTCACCCTAAATCAATACTGGTTTCACTAGATCGATACTGGTCACACTAGAACAATACTGTTCTTACTAGAACAATACTGTTCTCACTAGATCAATACTGGTCACACTAGAACAATACTGTTCTTACTAGAACAATACTGTTCTCACTAGATCAATACTGGTCACACTAGCACAATACTGTTCTTACTAGAACAATACTGTTCTCACTAGATCAATACTGGTCACATTAGAACTATTCTGGTCACTCTAGAACGCCAAAGTGCTCTAAGCTCCCCTGAAACCACCAATCAAACACAAATTCACTCCAATTGCCTGAGTTTCTTGCATAAACTAACATCGACGAAGATGAACATGTGCTGCATGCTTGGGGATTCAAACTGGCAGCAAAGTTGCAGCAAAGTTGCAGCAAAGTGGCAGCAAAGTGGCAGCAAAGTGGCAGCACAGAAGCAGCAAAGTGGCAGCAAAGTAGCAGCAAAGTGGCAGCAAAGTGACAGCAAAGTGGCAGCAATTCAAAATTCGGGTTCGCATTATTTTGATGAAGTGAATAAATTAAGTCTCCATCGAGACAATGAGCGCGTTTTTTAGGCACTTGTGAGCGGCGGCTCTGCAAGTGCCTTGTGAGCGACGGTTCTGCAAGTGCCTTGTGAACGGCGGTTCTGCAAGTGCCTTGTGAGCGGCGGTTCTGCAAGTGCCTTGTGAGCGGCGGCTCTGCAAGTGCCTTGTGAGCGGCGGTTCTGCAAGGGCCTTGTGAGCGGCGGTTCTGCAAGTGCCTTGTGAGCGGCGGTTCTGCAAGTGTCTTATGAGCGGTGGTTCTGCAATGGCCTTGTGAGCGGCGGTCCTGCAAGTGCCTTGTGAGCGGCGGTTCTGCAAGTGCC
>SDVV010033203.1:0-11326 GCA_016164225.1 Gammarus roeselii
ATATATAGTTGATTTATCTGTACAAATATGTTTGAAACGTAATAAAAAAAAACGTGTTCGCTCATTTACAGTCAGAAAAAGACCATCTAAAATTGAATGTTCATGAAACATATTTTTCTAACGATAAGCCAGTTTTTTGGTAATTTGAGCGTCAAGAATTGTAACAAATAATCTGAGCTGCCATTTGATTTGCTTCCTCGGGTTCAGAGGCGGCGACTGGTTAATTCTTGCTAGCAGTATCATTGGATTCGATCTCTACGGCTCTGCAGTCTAGGGTTCAATCTATATAGCACTACAGGTTAGGTTCAATCTCTTCGTCACCGCAATTTTCTTTCAATTCTACGGTCCTTCATTTCAGGCTCAATCTCCACGTACAGTCCATTTCTTTAGGTTAAATGCTAACAATATTACATTTTCACCAGATCTCTACGACCCCAAAAAATTGGGTCCAATATCTACGTCTACGTCAATGGATTTTGAGTTTAGTCTCCATGACACTAGAGTTTGGGTTCAATCTCCACGGCACTACAGTTCAGGTACTGATCAATCTCCACGGCAATACAGTTTAGGTACTGATCAAGATACAACGAAGAACGAACTTAAATAATCGACCGGCCCAAGTTCGTTGTGACCAGAAAAAATATATGGAGGAGAAAATGAACCGTTTGTCACACACTACGGGCGCAGCTCATACGGGCGCACACACTACGGGCGCAGCTCATAAAAGTCAACGTTGTTATGCGGACCCAAGACTCAGATTAGGTCGAGGGCGTCGAATTAATTATGATTACTGACGAAAGAAAGTTCACTAAAAAAAACTATTAATAAAACAGCGTGTTCAGTAAGTTTGTACCTACCGTTTGCAACATTTTGATCTACCTTGCTTGGTTCGCTCTCATATTATACGTATGTTCGTATACTGTTGAAGAAGGCTCGCGTACACAAGCTAGAAAAACCCCATGTTTGTCGGCATGCGGAAGGCTCTCGTGTACAAGCTTAGGAGCCCGTCTCATCGCAGGCTTGAAATTCGGCCCCTTGCCTCGTGTTCCCACTTGTATCTCGTCTTTGTCTGCAGTGTTCTGCCCTTGACGCCATACTTCGACTGAGTGGTGGAACAGGTCAGACAGATCAGTGACATTCCCGGTATAGATGAGAAAAAAGTTAAATAATATATTCTTCATCTTCTATTAGAGAACACATCTACATCTTCAAAAGTCACACATGATATGGATTATTCAATTCCAATGTTCACGATTGATAGCCTCATTTTGTTACGTAAGAGAATAATAAATAGTCAATAAATCGTCTTTTCACGGATATTCAGAATTGTCCGAAAAAAATGTTACACCAATATATAAGGTCCTTCTTCAAGATGAGGGCAGTGATTGGCAGTGATTGGCAGTGATTGGCAGTGATTGGCAGTGATTGGCAGTGATTGGCAGTGATTGGCAGTGATTGGCAGTGATTGCAATCAGCAACTCAACGTTTCTAAACGAAGTGCTTGAAAGCCTTTAGTTAGTGTGATAGTTTTATTATTCTGTTCCACCATTTACTGCGAATGAAGAGTTTTGAATTCTTGTTCTTAAACTTCCTGCCGTCTATTTCATAAAAAACGTGCAACACATTAATTAACATTTTGTCTTGCAATGATATTCTACCACAAAGTAACATCAAGCAGCACAAGACACAGATTACGCTCCATCTCTACAACGCTAGGGGTGCTGGTGGTTACTCAAATGAATTAAAAGCGCGAAGTGTTCACCGACCACACATCCTTCCAATGACACTCAGCTCACGCATTATCACATGTTAGCTCAGTCCGTGTTCGCACTCTTTCCTCCGCTGCCAGAGACTGAAATGATTCCCCCAATCCCTTCCTACAAGCCTCCACCCGAGGATAACACCAAACCTATTTCACGTTATTTGCTGCCAGTGGCACCCCTTCTCTACATCATATCAATGTCAAACCTTTGACATTCAACTAAGAGGTCACGTTCCAGCAACAAATTTTTAGGTTTTTTCTAGCTCTGTCGTCCTCGGTCCGAGGGACTGTGGAATGCAATGCTGGTCTAACGCTGGACCAATCCGGGCAACTGGGATACGGGGCACTCCGTACCGTCCCAGTTCTGATCACAATGCGACGGACGACAGTTTCGAGGACCAAAGCTGTGAAAATACAGTTTTGGGTTTCCTAAAGGTGTTTCCAAGAAATAATCAGCCTTCCGAGATTCATTTTCATTTTTCCGTGGTAGTTGCAAAAGCAATTTGCTCTTTTTGGTTAAACTGAAGTACGGAAATCTTAACCGTCTATTAAATTTGTTCACTTCATCCTATAAGTGTGTCGGGAAATTACCTAGAAAAAAAAATCGGATGTTGCAAAACAAAACATTCGAAGGCACAGAAACTTGAAGGAAAAAATAATTTGAGATGTCAGATTTGAATCATAAACAAAACAATATAACAATAATAAAAGGAATTGATCTAACGGAAAATTTCGATATTATACTTACTTTACGTGGAATGTATCGAACAAATATTACTGATATCGTTCAATTAGCAGTTGAAACGACTTACTTCTGCGATTTTCATATACAGCGGGTCGAAATGGCTTAGCGAGATACATATTGTTACAGTCATAACCAGAAAGAAACATCTAAAACACACGCTTCAGGGTCACACGATGACATGTTTCTTGTATTTGTATATAATTCAGCCCCAGAAAAAAATATAAATAATCAGCACATGAACGTTTATATTGTTAGGTTTCCGCAATATATCACAAATTTTACTGTACAAATAATTGCTATGTAGGCATAAATGAGAATCTGGTGCGACAAAAAAAACTTTCAAATTTTGGTCCTTACTATTTCTATTTTCTCGATGATAGCTTACCGTTTTAATGTGATTTTTCAGCTATCAAACGCAGTCATGAATATAATTTATGTGTGTGTTCGTCAATGCCCATATGCGTATGTATAGAGTGCCAAAATACTGTTCATGCTGAGAAACAAGTGTATTGTGCAGTGGCATAGATGGAAAGTACATTATTAGGTGATATTAAACTATGCCCCACATTCATCGTGGAGCACAGAAAAAAATCTCAACATACAAACAACACACCAGCTAGATAATTTACGTTATCTGGTTTAGTTTCAACTATCCATTTGAAACTAGTGATGCTTATACCAGTTGACTTCAGTGTCAGGGAAGTCCTGGCACAGAAGTTTGCAGATTATATATTGAAGTTTATGTTGCGGCGTGCGACCAGTTCATGTCCCATCAGCGATTCCTATTGGTCACAAATGTCGTTGCCACTGAACTCCATGACGCCACTTGGGTAATGTTAATAATATTAATAAGAGTGATACTAGGAATAATAATAACAGTAGTAATAATTATAACAATATTAATATTAACAATAATAATAATAAGGATAATTTAATAGTAATAACAATAATAACAATCATTATTATTATAATAGTAATAACAATAATATAAATAGAGTAAATAATAGTCAAAACTCTATTCACAATCATCACGAATATAGTATTGCAATTTTGACATTTATCTCTTCATGTGGTTACCATGGTGTAATAACTCGTATCACCATTATGTATACAGTACAAAAATAACAGCAAACACTAGGAAGAACTGCAATTAAGGCATGCAAATTTGCCCAGCTTATGTGTTCAGCAATTCACCCAATCTCCTTAACATTGACGAGGAAGCAAGCGCATTACCCGAGGAGATTGCAAAGAGGATTTCATTCGACGAGCTGTTGGCCGTTGTCGAACATCGAAACAGTACCGTGATGGAATCTGTCTGTTTTTAGCAAAACCCTGGCTAGCTGACGTCGAACATGGTTACCTGCAACAGTCGACTAATGGTGTCGTTATATCTGACAGTCATTTGTTCCGCTATATCGTGCGATGGAATATCGGGTATCAATTTGACTTGGGGAGCTGGACACTATTTGCTGCTCACTTATATATCTATTATTCTTGTTATCATTGTAATCTGCAATGGTGATGTGCCCAGGATATTGAAATTCATCTGCACAACTAAGTGTAACACCGTTTAGTTCCATGTCACTCGAAGGAAAGCAGTTAGGACCCTTCGGTCTTACTTGAATACATATACTTTTTGTAGTGTTGTATTAAACACATTGGGGCACAGCTAAATTGCTACAGATGTAAAGAAGCTTTTTTCAGCTCCCTTTGACCTTCAATCCTGTAGTGTAACACATGAATTCAAATTGATCTCTGCAACAAATTATTTTCACATTATTTTTTTAAATTCAGCGACCTATAATTGCATAAAAGAAATCATGAATTTTGTTATATCAAAGTAAACCATCATTATATATATGTATATATATATATATATATATTATTTTTAAATTCGACATCACAACCATAGTTCATGAATGCTATTTCTGATGACCTGAGAAAGATAAAATGGCGACACTTTTGGAGTCCCTACTGACTGAGTTTTTCCTTAGGTTGCCGAATTCATTCGTGAAACAGTGTCTGCATGCAATACTTTTCCATGCTCTACCTCTCAATTAAACTCGAGCATCGTCGTATTACTTTACCAACTTATTCCATGGAAATGTTTCACAATTCTTCCACTATTACCACATGATCAATTTGTGTGAACGATTGTCTGGTCGAACACTTCCATGAACGCCACACTGGTTGCAGCTCACGCTCAGTCAGCCGAGTCTGGATTCTCTGACTGGCCTTGCCTCCATTAGAGAGAAAACTGATCCCCCACCAGATCCCAGATTGGAAACCTAAACTTTTATGGCTCTAGTTGCAGCTGCGGAGAGGTGAGATAAGTGGAGTGTAGAAAGGGTTGCGTGGGACCGACGTTGGCTTGGGGACGTGGATGTAGGGAGGGAGAACGATCATGTTACCAATGATTCGAAACCTTTCCGTAGTTTGTCATTCCATTTATGTCTCTGATACCATTATTGTTTACAGATTGCATTAGACTGCACTTATTTACAATTCTCTATATTTACAGTCGACTGTATGCGATTTCTGACTTATAGCCGGATCTTTCTGAGCAAAAGGGCAACTGAATCGACGAGCTTGGGGCAAATAATCATTTACCACACACTGGGTAACGTTGTGAGTGTCGCACTGCGACCGTACAGCGTGTGATTTTGATTTGATTTGGGCCTCATTTCCACCAGAGCCTCAACGTGAGTCATAATAGGCTCCCCCGTAGGGCTCGATGATCATTGATTCCAATAGGCTCGAACGCCTAGGTGTGCAAGGAAAAAACAAAGCAACGCTTTTAACGTTAGAAAGAAAGTGAAAACTTTGGCTATGTCAGACGCACGCTGGTGCGCAAAAGAAAGAACGCTTACACAAAACGGACCTCCGCTTCCAATCCTTTTGAACTTGAAGAGTATATATACGCACCCTAGTGCGTACAGGTAGCATCGCCAAGATTAGTACAAGGTCAGTGGCTACACGGGCAAATTCAGCTCCGACAGCAACGCAACATAATATTTACAGCTACCCGGTTTAGTTGTTTCAATATAATTTATTCATTCAGGTAAGATAAAGACTCAGATGAACCGAAATGAATCCTTGCCACCAACCCCTCAGAACCTCATGTATATGTCCATACGCCAGTGCGCACAGATAGCACCGTCGAAATTGGTACAAGGTTCAAGGCTAATCGGACTAAGCCAGCTCCGACAGCAATGCAACACAATGTTTCCAGCTACGCGGTCTATTTGATTTCAAGTACACTTTATTTAGTCAGGCAAGATAAAGACTCAGACAAAACGAATCCCCGCCTCCAACCACTTAGAACATCAAGAATTGGTACAAGGTCTATGGCTTCACGGATTAGATTGACTCCAACCGCAACGCGTCACAAGGTTTTATAGCTGCGCAATCCAGGTAAACCCCAGAAACTGCGTATGGTCCGTGCACGCGCAGCGTGCACAGACTGAAGAAAAAATACCCACTCACAAAACCGCCAACACGAACTCCCGCACAAATACTCCAGCGTTATAATTTTGTGAATCGTGAACAAGAAAGAGCAGGTTCGTCATGAGCAGAAAAACTGCTCAGATTATTGATTTCGCACTGATTGTTCAAGGGGATAGGGCGGGGAGCCATTGGTCCCTTGGGTCGCAAAAGAGCCCGATGAATCGCGGAGAGTGACCCATGTCCCTCGGGTCTTCGCGAGCTCCTCGAGTCCCCCAAGACCCCTCGCCTCAGCTCATCTTGGTTTGTCTCGAATCATTTCGGCCAGTTTCGGCTCGTTGCGACCAACTCGACTCGCCTCAACATGTTTCGACTGATCTCGACGCACCTTGACAAGCCTCGACGCGACCCTCGCCCTCTGCGCCAGCAATCCGCGGACTGAAATGGTTAATTGTTCTACTCATGCATCTCACAAACATTTTTCTGTGTATGGGTTTTACAGCGCTGGGAGGGGGGAGCAGAGGTTCCAGGATTCAGAGGGGCTTCTGAAGGGTCCCACAGTTTTTCAAAAGGGCCCTGAAGGGTCTCAAGGGTGTCCCAAGGGGCCCCAGAAAGGTCCAAGTGGACCCCCTCAAATTCACCTGGTCTCCCAAGTCCCCCGGGTTCCCGAAACCCTGGGTCCCCGAGTCCCGCGGGTCCCACGAAAACCTCCCCTCTCTGAGTCACCTTGTCTCAACCAACCTCGATACATATAATAATAACGAATTCAGAATTTATCACCATGAAAAAAGGGCAGAGAAGAATAATAGAGCCCAAGCAAGAAGAAATAATAAAATACTAAAATAAAGTGTAAATTATTTATAAAATGAATAATCATCCATCCACCCCAACGTCCAGCGTGTGATATGACAACACGTCGATTAGAAGATTGTGCATATTAGTTCAAATAGGGTATCGGAAAAGTAGGCTATATCATGCATGGGAGCTGTTTGGACCCATAAAACGTAACTGCTTTTCAAATATCAATTACACTCTTAAGTGAATTACCACTACTTGACAGTGAATTTCTCAATTTAGTGGCCCCAAAAGTGGAGTTGTGGTTCGAGAAGCCCTCGAATTAACTTCAAAGTCTATAAAACGATTACAAAACTCAAATTTCATCAATAATTTCAACCCTGCAATGGGAGTTATTTCCAATACCATTACAGCTCATTTGACATGGTAACCGATAGAAAATTCACGCACGAAGGTGAAAACCATAACTTATCCTATTACCAGAGAACACTTTAGGAAAAAAAAAAATTATCTGCCTGTTAAATTTGAACCTTCGATGATGCCAAACTTCCATGGCTTTACCTTGAATACTGATTCCGGATGGACTTGAGATAACAGTGAATCAAAATAGATTTAGTTTACTACTAAACAAGTTTGGATATGACTTAGTTACGCGTTTATGGCTCTATCTACCACCCCACATAAGCCTGTACGGATATGGCTGAGTTACGCGTTTATGCCTCTGTCTACCACCCCGCAGAAGCCTGAACGGATATGGCTTAGTTACGCGTTTATGGCTCTGTCTACCACCCCGCAGAAGCCTGTACGGATATGGCTTAGTTACTCGTTTATGGGTCTGTCTACCACCCCGCAGAAGCCTGTACGGATATGGCTTAGTTACGCGTTTATGGCTCTGTCTACCACCCCGCAGAAGCCTGTCACAACAGTTGTAGTGTTAGGAAGGCAATTGCATTGGCGCTACGATTTTACAGAAGCGCATCCAACTTTTTTACCTCGTGAGGAGGGGGGTCCTCTACAACACCCCACACCCCTCCAGAAATGAGTTGTTTGAATATTCCTACCAAAAATTAATAAATATAAAATTAACAAACAGTTAGTGACCATGTATGCCAAATACATTACCCTAAAGGGATAAAAGTATATTTAGATATTTTAAACAATAAAAAGATAAACCTTCGAACCCCGAAGAATCCCACATCCACACAGTAGGCAGCCAAATGGTCAATTATACACTAACTGTAAAGAAGTAACAGTATGTACGTGTAGTATAAGCACAAAATATGTAGTCAATAAACCGAATAAGAATATATAATATTATAAATAAAAAGATGAACCTCTGTTCTTGCTCAAGAGATTTTTTTATTTTTCTAACCCTATCCAGATATTCTTTTATGCACACTAACACTTCAAATCATTATTTAGAGCGGGTCACGATGGAGGTCGGTTCTTATCTATTGTGACCAAGTTGCAGGTTCAGCAACTTAAACTACTTCGTTTTCTCTTTTTTTTCAATTTTTCCTCCTCTTGTCATATTCTCTTCTCGCCCCACACATATTCTGGGGAAGGGCAGTTACAGAGGCTAGAAATTTATGAGAAAGGGAAACAGCTCCACTACATGAACAAAAACAAACACGCGTGCAGTGTGCACACTTCAGTAAAAAAGATACGTTGTCTAAATCGTGCAATATCGTTCAGTGAGCCGAATTTTAACACGACTAGAATCCACCCAATTTCTTGCAACATACCTGAGTCGTGAAATGACCTTCAGTGATCCGAATGATAACACGGCTAGAATCCACTCAATTTTTTGCAACATACCTGAGTCGTGAAATGACCTTCAGTGAGCCGAATGATAACACGACTAGAATCCACCCAACTTTTTGCAACATACATGAGTCGTGACATGACCTTCAGTGAGCCGAATGATAACACAGCTAGAATCCACCCAATTTTTTGCAACATACCTGAGTCGTGAAATGACCTTCAGTGAGCCGAATGATAACACGACTAGAATCCACCCAACTTTTTGCAACATACCTGAGTCGTGACATGACCTTCAGTGAGCCGAATGATAACACGGCTAGAATCCACCCAACTTTTTGCAACATACCTGAGTCGTGAAATGACCTCCAGTGAGCCGAATGATAACACGACTAGAATCCACTCAATTTTTTGCAACATACCAGAGTCGTGAAGTAACGTTCAGTGAGCCGAATGATAACACGACTAGAATCCACTCATTTTTTTGCAACATACCTGAGTCGTGAAATAACGTTCAGTGAGCAGAATGTTAACACAACTAGAATCAACCCCAATATTTTGTAACATACTTGAGTCGTGAAGTGACGTTCAGTGAGCTGAAAGATCACACGATTATGATCCACCTAATCTTGTGTTACATACCTGAGTCATGGAATACCATTTAGAGAGCTGAGTGAAGGCACGTCAAGGATCCATCCGATCTCGTGTGAAATCCTTTATTTGTGAGCTACGGAAAATACAGCTGGTATCACCACACCAACAAATACCGTTGGTGAGTACCAAGCATCGCAGAGCGGTGACACATTCCAGTTCAGGGCTGGAATCCTTTATGATATACTAAAGAGGTGAACATGAGTTGTGACTCAATCGTTAGAGGTGTGTTATAGTGTTTGATGTGTCCGGTAGGAAGTGTCCTGATAGGTCATTCATTTTAATCTACTTTTACTGAGCCTCTCCCTACAATATGCCGCATTTCCCTGCTCAGTTCAAACAAAAGGTAATTGTAATTATCTTCTAATTGAATATAGTTCACTTTCGCATCAGAATCTCAGGGCGTATTTGCCACGGCATAGCCTATGCATACTATAATCAACATCTATAATCCAACGTTTCCTTAGCACAACAGTACAAAACTGAGTGAGGGGTGACGTACCTCAGCTTGCCACACCACCCTCACATTCCCTCCTTTCACCTACCTACCTATTCAGACGGCATGGCAATTACATTTTTATAATTCATGGAACATGCCCTAGCCTCAACGACGGTAACCATTAGTCTTCTATTTCACAAGAAGCTTCAAAACTGAGTTAGCGTGCAGACTTTTTCCTGATACTGAAACACGCTAGTTTCAGCAGCATTGCAGGCAAGATTGGATTGGAGTTACATGAGCGTTTCACGCATGCGCCTGGAAAAGGTTTTTTGACTTAGAGTGTTTGCATGTGCTAAATTACATTGATATGATGAGTCACCCAAAATGTATCTGAATGTGTGTAGAGTATCCATGAGTGAACATCTCATCTTTCATCATCAAGTCATTTTGTCACGGGCGTTGGTCTTTCCTTCTATCCTATCGTTGCCCCTTCATGAATGTATCATCGGCCTCCGTCGACAGGGCTCGTCGTCGGGCCGACCCTACTCAGGAATCGGATTCAGATACTAAAGAGACACGGGAGTCGTGTTGGAACTGTAGAGACATGGGAGTCGTGTTGGAAGTGTAGAGACAAGGGAGTCCTGTTGGAACTGAAGAGACAAGGGCGTCGTGTTGTAACAGTTGAGACAAATGAGTCGTGCTGGAACTGTGTATACAAGTGATTCGTGTTGGAACATTTACAGTAACTGTTGATATTTTCACATGAACTGGAATGACCTGGTATACAGACAGATTGAAATACATCACAAACTGCATTATATTATAACATTGTTTCGGAGACGTTATGTGGAAATGAGGTAGCAGGTGAACACTCACAACGATGAATCATCCATGGAGCGGCTATGTACCATTCAAAAACTAATTAGAAATGATACGTACACTATGAAAATTGTTGTTATTTCACAACCCTCAATGCAGCAACACCCATCGAGTGATGAAAAAGTGATGAGAGGTGAAGAAGGCTGAGAATCATGCCAACCTCGAAGAATGTCCGATGATAAATTAATAAAACGTCATGAGGTCGATTCCGCGTGCAGCCACTAGAAGAGTTTGTAATACATACCTCGCCTACTTGGAGTTTTGCAAATATTATTATTCCCGAGCAAGCAAATAAGCCAGCAATAAGATTAATTTAACAAGGTGTTAGTCTAAATTGTTAAATAACTCAACATCTCTACCTTCACAAATGAATGTTTTTCTCAAGTCGACGTCTTTGCATGTTTCTATCTCTTCTTGATATTAACTGATGGAATGTGCATCAAGTAAAGACGTACCTTCTTCAAACAACTATAAGTACTGGTATAACGGAACCCATTACCTGATTCATTAAAACACGTAAGTGAGCATCGTAGAAATCAAAACAAAAGAGGTGACACGGCTTTGATAAACTACCGACAGAAGGTGAAGAGAGTTGGTATTTTCATCTTTTAGATAATCGTTAGCTTACGATCATTTATTCGGAGTGTAGCTGTTAATATTTGGCAGAATTTCATTTCAAATAAACAAAGTGGACGCAGGTACCGGTGTATGTACTGGTGGTTGACGCAGGTACCGGTGTATGTACTGGTGGATGACGCAGGTACCGGTGTATGTACTGGTGGATGACGCAGGTACCGGTGTATGTACTGGTGGATGACGCAGGTACCGGTGTATGTACTGGTGGATGACG
>SDVV010033204.1:0-11326 GCA_016164225.1 Gammarus roeselii
ACGCATCCCTTAACGTCTCCCATTCTTCCTCCACATCTCTCAGATCCTGTCCTCTCACGTTGTCATATTCTTCCTTCAACGCCTGCTGAAACTCTTCGGCTCTACTTTTCACATTCAGTCCACTCACTTTCACTACCTCTTTTCCTCCTCCCACTCGTTTGTTGCCTTTCCACTTCTGCTCCACTCTTAATCTGCCTTCCACCAGCAGATGGTCAGACACTCCTATGGCTTCATAGGAGTACGAAACTGGCCGTGAACTGCTCAAGAGGAATGCCTTTACATTCCAAGGGAAGCTTGTATAACTTCCTCTCTCCTCCATTTCCTCCAGAGCAAAGCGCACCAGCAAGTCGAGATGGGTGTAGAGAACAGAAAAGTGTATAAATTAAATGAATAACCTATGTAAAAAAGGTCACTATAGTTCTTACTAGACTTACGTCAAAGCTACAAACAAGCCAAGAATTTCTTACATAAGCAAATCTAAACAGATGTCGTGTCACATTAGCTTGGTTAATAGTTAGCCTTTCATAACGACCCACTGATGGGGTACACAAGCAACAGCAGTATCGTGACCTACACTGTCTACCGATCGCATGTATACTGCTTTTTACAAAGCTGTCAATCCTAATTCATGACAAAAAAGAATAAATATTGGAGAGCATACAATAAGGGTACATTGTGAAACGAAAGCTCACGAGTAGTAGAATATCTTGCGCCAAGGTGTCAAATTGGACAGCTTGAGCAATTATCGTACGGGATTTTATTTATGTTAGGATGTTTAATACCGATGTTACATAACGTTCAGTCTATTTATTAAAGGACATAAAAAGCAAATACCAAGATTGTATATGAAATGCAGCAATAGAAGCTTACTTCTCCATTGTAAAAAATCTTGCAAAAATTTGAAATAGCGGTTCTACCAGTCTATAACATATAAGCGCTCCCTTAGCATGAAGAAGGGAACATTGGTATCTTATTTACATTCATTACCATAAGGCTTACCTAAAAAGACCATTTGGCAGGACATCAGAGTCATCAAAAGAACACGGACATTAGAAAGAACATCAGAGTTATCGAAAGAACACGGACATTTGAAAGAACATCCGAGTTATGGTTAAAATAACTTCGGCGACTTTTCGAAGTTTCGAATGCATACCGCACATGGCTATGCAGGGTGTGCAAGCCTCAAACAGGTAAGCATTGAGTAGGATTGATCGTTATTGGCAGGCACACGTGCCGTCGTGGAATAATTGATTCAGTCATGAGACCATATACAGCACTTTTTCTGATCAATAATAGTTGAACGAAACGAATGGATCTTGCGAGTGGGGACAAGCAACTGTTAGGTTTGATGTGGACTCTTAACGTAAAAAATGCTAATACATATTTATTAGCGCTCACGTTTCGTTTAGGCTAGTGAAAGGGCAAAACGTTGCTCTTTTATTAGTCAGCGTTTCTGTGCATTTTTCCATTAGCATTACAAAATCATAGATGGGAGAAGAAACGAACAGAGATGATGCTAATCTAATGTCCTTAACTTTCATTAGTGTTGAGAATATAGCAAATAGGGTAAACTTCTTTATGCGTTGATAAACGATGAAATATGTCTATGACCGAGAGTGGGATAATGCTAGATAAGTGTATAAATACAATGGATAACCTATGAAAAATAAGTTCTTGGTTCAGATAATCTTGACTTGACGAGTTTTCAATTGTTTAGTAGGTTATAAAAAGAAGTATTAAGGCGGGCACGACTGTCGGAGAAAAGATTGAAGGGAGATACTTAGGTTGCGAATGTGAAGCACAGGCATTAAACACCCTGAGACCTAGTAAAGAATTCAATGGTATATGCCTTTTGAATTCATCTAGACGTAAAGTATCAACTCCGATAACCTAATAATTTTGATTGCTTTGCAGCTTTATTGATTGAAGTGCAAGGGTTTCCAAGGCTGTGGCTGTTAAGCGGGTGCATGTGCTAGGGAAAATGCAAACTCAAATAAGAGGTCAGTCAATTTGCATTGATAGAAATGGACCAATAGCACTCTAATAATCAGAAGCGAGAAAACATTTCATTTAACTGACAAGTACAGTTTATTTACCTCAATCATTTTAATCCATAACCGACAAACTTGAGATAACCCACTCCCGAAGACCATCTGCTACGTTAATATTTTCGTTGACCAAACAGTAACCCTCACGACCAATCGCAAGTCGCCTTACATCGCGGCAAGACTCAGATTGGCCAGTATGAATGCAACTCCCGCGAACCCGGCTACTCGTGAACCTAGTAATACTCAAAGCTGGTTTCCTTCAACTTAACTGCAAGTACTCCGTGTGGATTTTAAATCCTAGGGCACAACACCTTCAAAATCGTTACACTTGGCGTTATACAACCTTGGCACTAAAGAAAACACTGCTAATATCTGAATGTTACAAGTTTGTAGGTGGTTTCATAGCTTAAAAATCAGTTCGCAGAGATATTTGAACCTGCAATAGGCACATTACTTCACTCTTCAACTCACACCTTTAGTAAGGTTTTTCAACCAAAATCCAAAGTTTAAAACAGTCAAGATATTTATATGTACACAGGACATTCTCAAACGGTAGAGCCTCAAGTCTTCGATTACTTGCATTTTATATATATATATATTTTTCATTTAACCTGGCAAGGGTTAATGAGGAAGCCTTTACTGATGATAGATGGAGATCGTTGGCATCGTAGGAAGACTTCTCCGAAATTTTGGCGAACGTGATCTTAGAAGAGCATATCTGATGTCCCCCCCGCACTCCAAGTGACGGTCTCTTCCTCCCCAGCAGGTCGCAGATAGTCCTCCCCTAGACCAGGTGGCGCCTTCTCTCCTATGAGGGCATCGCTCTCTCCACCCTCGGGCTGGGGACGCTTGGAGGTGGGGGGCAGAGGGGAAGATCCCATAGTCCTGGAGACTCCAAGCTCGAATGTGTTTCCTAGGACTAGCTTGCTGGGAGTGTAGCTTGACAGACCAACACCTGAAGAAGCAAGCAATGGTTACTCTACGAGAGCTGGATGGTAAGGTACTAAGTCTACTTGGTAAGCATTTCTAAGTACTATAGATAAATAAGCCTCGAGATAAACACACTACTTCAACGTATGACCAAATATTACTTAACAAGTTTATAAACATCAGCGAATATAAAGATACATATAAGATTAAGAGCAGTAACGCCGAAACACGTTTTCGAGGAGTATTCGCCGATTTCCATGTTTATATCCACCATTACCTAGTCTTCAAGAAGAAATAAAATAATACGAAATTGGTAACGTCATTACTCTGAGTAAACGATAGAAAAAGATAATGTGGTTTGCAAGAATATAAGGATTATCAAAAGTGCAAGCAACACAGAGAGGAACCGTAAGGGAGAAAATTGATCGAAAGTATCGATGCACAGAACTTAACAAATTAAATTAAAAGATGTAAAACAGTGTACATGCGGGCAATTGCACAAGTGAAAAAATAAGTGAAGGAGCAATAAGCTAATCAACTGTTATTGCAAGTGCAAGAACACGTACGAAGACGAGTGAAACCTTTAGACAATCGAACATTGAGACAAGGAGCCACTAAGCGGAAGAAATAAATTCAAATCAAATCTGAGGAATAGTTGCTGTAAGCAAAATACAATTTGGCATCAGACCAATGCACATCAATTTACCTAAACCTTTGGATAATAAAGGGCAGTTGTGGACTTCTGGCTTAGAACTTCTTTTACATACAATGCTCAAAACCACCTTTGCATCCAATGCTCAGAACTACTCTAGCATTCAACGCTCAGAACTACCCTAGCATTCAATGCTCAGAACTACCCTTGCATTCAATGCTCAGAACTACCTTTGCATCCAATGCTCAGAACTCCATTTGCATTCAATGCTCAGAACTATCTTTGCATCCAATGCTCAGAACTCCATTCACATTCAATGCTCAGAACTACCCTAGCATTCAATGCTCAGAACTACTCTAGCATCCAATGCTCAGAACTACCTTTGCATCCAATGCTCAGAACTACCCTTGCATTCAATGCTCAGAACTAAGCTTGCATCCAATGCTCAAAACTCCATTTGCATCCAATGCTCAGAACTACCTTTGCATCCAATGCTCAGAACTCATTTCACATTCAATACTCAGAATTGCCCTCTCATCAAATGGTGGAACTACGATTGCATCCAATGCTCAGAACTCCATTTGCATTCAATGCTCAGAATTGCCCTCTCATCCAATGCTCAGAACTCCATTCGCATTCAATGCTCAGAAGTACCCTTGCATCCAATGCTCAGAACTCAATTCGCATTCAATGCTCAGAATTGCCCTCTCATCCAATGCTCACAACTACGCTTGCATTCAATGCTCAGAACTCCATTCGCATTCAATGCTCAGAATTACCCTCTCATCCAATGCTCAGAACTACCTTTGCATTCAATGCTCAAAACTACCCTTGCATTCAATGCTCAGAACTACGCTTGCATTCATTGCTCAAAACTACCCTTGCATCCAATGCTCAGAACTACCTTTGCATTCAATGCTCAAAACTACCCTTGCATTCAATGCTCAGAACTACGCTTGCATTCATTGCTCAAAACTACCTCTGCATCCATTGCTCAGAACTCCATTTGCATTCAATGCTCAGAACTACCTTTGCATCCAATGCTCAAAACTCCATTCGCATTCAATGCTCAGAATTGCCCTCTCATCCAATGCTCAGAACTACGCTTGCATTCAATGCTCAGAACTCCATTTGCATTCAATGCCCAGAATTACCTTCGCAACCAATGCTCAAAATTACTTTTCGATTCAATGCTCAGAACTACCCTCTCATTCAATGTTCAAACTATTTTGGCACACAATGTTCATAATTCCCTTTGCATGCAAAGCTCAGAACTCCCTTTGCATCCAATGCTCAGAACTTCTCATGCATTCAATGCTCAGAACTCCCCTTCCTTTAATGCTCAGAGCTCCCCCACTTTCAATGCTCACAACTACTTTTGCATTCAATGTTCATAACTACCCACGCATCCAATGCTTAGAACTAAGCTTGCATTCTATGCTCATATTCTGAGCATTCTATGCTCAGAATTCCCTTTGCATGCTAAGCTCAGAACTACCCTTGCATTCAATGCTCAGAATCACCTTTGCATACAATAATCAGAAATCTTATTTGCTTTAGTGCTTAAAAGTATCTTCACGTGTAATATTCAGAATTATCTTTACATGCAATGCTCAGAAGTATCCAAATTTGATGCTCAAAATCATCATCACGTTCAATGCTCAGAAATCTTTTTGCATTCAATGCTCAAAAGTATCTTCCCATTCAATGTTCAAAAGTATCCTCACGTTCAATGCTCGGAACTAACTTTGCATACAACGCCAATAAGGGTAGAAAAATATGAATTGAGGATCGTACGAGTGTAGATAAGGAAAAATGTTTGGGTTTGCTTATCATTAATATTTCTATCATCTAAGGCGAAAAATAAATCACAAGAAGTTGTTATGATGCAAATAAAAATTAAGGCTTAAATTGCACAGCATCTGAAGCGCAAAAAATACATGAAAAAAGTGAGCCAACGCTGCTAATAATCATCACATGTTGTGCCAGAAACAACAAATTTTATGAAAATAAAACCATAAACCAGACATCATCCGCCACAGCGGACGGCCGTCTTCCAGAACTCCAAGTACAAATTCAATGCGTGTTACTTGCAAACAATGAACATGGTTTGACGTTTAAGCTATCAAACGCTGCATCAGCAATTGTGTTTTACTGACATTGCGACCGATGTGTCAGCATTTTTAAACTCTCTCCCATAGAGGCAAGAGTGGAGCGCTGTTTATGGTATAGAGCGTTAAGTGCAACTACTGAAACATTTCCACATTGACAGTTCAATTTTGGGCAAAAGAGAAAAGTATTTATGAAAAAAACAACGTGGAGCTTTACGTAGGATGCTGATTCTTTTTATAGAAACCATCAAACGCTGAAATCAATACGGAAACAGCGTTGCATTGTCAATTTGAAAACACTCGTACGAGGCGTGAAGAACAAGACCTGCAAAAATTGCACAACATGAGAGATCGACAACAAATAAATCTAAGAAAACCGACGAGTCATTAGCAGTTTGTTTTTCAATCGAGCTGTGAAAGATCAAATTCATGCATAATTTGCGGATTTGTAGCATTTCTAAATTCTGTATTAAAAAAAAATAAAAAGTTAAATTAGAGTTTATAAATTCGGTATTAGCATGTCACGAGTACTTCATAGCTATAGGCGTATCGACAGACGGACATAGATACTCTTTTTTGGGATCCGGGTTCGAAACCTTTTTGAATAGAGATTAGATTAGAGAGCCAAGGCTTTCTAATGCACTAGAGTCAATCCTTTTTGAAAAATATACTTAAAAATTACGGCACTGTGTAAAACAAGAAGTCCCAGCCAGGGTCGGGCGACATTATAATTGGAGAGACGCACAGCAGGTTTTTACTCTATTATCCGAGACATAACTGTCAACTGTACGCCGAGTAGCAGTGTTAAGCATGCCTGGTATGCACAGTGGCGAAAGAAATTCGTTCATGATAAGTCAATAAACGCTCTCCCCACGAAGAATCAACTTGATATGGATTCTTAACATGACTTTGGACGCAGACAACGCAAATTTCCGACTTTCAGAAATCCGAATTTCACCAGCTTTATCTGTATAAAATTTCGCTCTTTTATCGTTAAAGACAAACGATGCTTTTCTGAGACACTTTTGATCTCGGCTGAAATCCGATTAATAAGCACAAGCTAAGATTCTGTCATAAAAGTAAATTTCAAATAGTGATAAATGAGAATGCTTTTAGTTTCTGTGCTATTGATAAGCCGACAGCGAATTCTCCCGTCGCTGTCCATAGCTCTTAACATGTTAAGAAGCAGTAAGCAAAAAAGCAAGATCTCCACAAGGTGACGATGACAGGTACCATTGGCTACACGGTCAGACGAGATAAGGATGCAAGGAGGAGAAGAGTGGCGCTTAGAGGTCTGTTTGGGGCACACAGGTCCTCTCAGCATCTGTGGGAGGGAGGGCACATGAATCATTGTGTTGGGGAGGCAAGAAGAATCAGGTAAAGCAATCAAGGTCTCTGTGAGGGATGTGAGAGAGGGAGCAATTTTCCACGGACGGGTGAATGGAAGAACTTAGCTGCCTACTGTAAACAAAACCATGCTGACTAGCAACCATGCTGAGTAGTAGTAGTTGTTGCTTCCGTGTTCCACCGGAGTCCCAACGCGAAGTTAATGCAGACTCCTCCGTAGGGCGGTGGCAACCATGCTGAGTAAGACTACACTGACTAGCGACGTGAATACAGCAACTCGGCTTACATGCAGGAGATCAGCGAAGCTGCTTGGTGTAGTAACATGCAACTCCCAACACTGTCATATGGATTCGCAAAAAAATAGCAAGCAATTTAGAGCTTTCTGTTGGGTATCTTATGCAAGATTAGATCAGAGAGACACACAGTGAGTGTGAGTTGTTCTGAGTTTGCTTTTGCTCGAGGTAGCCTCGTCACTAGGATACCTCGTCACTAGGATACCTCGTCACTAGGATCAATATCAAATGTTAAAATTATTCGAATTTTACTAGGGGGCGGAAATTTCAGCTTGACGATGTAAAACTATATTTTATCTTGATTACCGATCCCTGTACCAATTGCTTTAGCATGCCATCGTGACAAGGTCTAATTAAATGGTTCAGAGCCAATGCTAGCAGTAGCCGCTTGCCTTAATTACGATCCGATTTCTTCACACTGGTCGAGACATCTTGAAAAAAAAACGCGGAAATGATAACAAACGAATTACTAACCGAAGTCATATAATTGCGGTACTACTAAAGTCACACAGAGTATAACGAGCTGGACTCTCCTCACTAGAGAGTAAGACAACAATGTGAGGCTGAAGGATGCAGGCTCGAGGCTACCAGCCCCACTGAGACATGCTAACCCGTTTCTGAACGGGAGATGTTCAGCTCACGACTAAACGCCTACTGACATGAACTGGTGAGATGGTCGCTATCGGTCGTGCAGTTAGAGGTGCTAACTACCCACTTCCTTGAACACGATTCGAAAAAAACACAGCTTTATGAAATTAGGCTGCTGATTAGCAAAATCTTTACAGTAGTCATGAGTCAAAAAATTACTATACGTGAATGGCGTCCTGACTGTCCCTCCAGAAAACTTTCAAAGGGGCAGGAACTACATCAAAGCTTGTCTTGTCCCCTGCAGGTGTTTGAGGCAGTGGCTCGATTTCTCTCAACCCACACCTCTGTTTTGCTGGAGCATGCTTTGGTGGAAGTTTCAAAAGGCCACTTGTTGTTCCTATTATAGCTTCATTTCCCGAAAACGACCATACGTTATCGTAATCCCCACAGCTACTATTTTTCTTTCCTGAGGTTGGCAGAGAGGGCTTGCTAGCTACTACACTATCATGGGATGTGCTAAAGACTTTGGCCGCGCCTGTACCATCAACATGTTGGGTGCACGGAAGTGATGTAACGTCAACACAAGCCGAGTCATAGGTATAAGGAAATCTGGGGCATTCCGGAGACGGGGAAGAAATGATCACCGATTCAGATGGAAACGGAAACTGTTCACGAGTATTCACGGTTTTCTGATATTTCGACTCGGGTGCATGAGACGCGGCCGTACTCTTCAAACTAACTGTCGCTGGAATGGTCAAGCAACTGTCATTAAGTGATCCATTTGCGGAATCTTGAGAACTGAAAAAACTTATAGGTACTGAAGCATGAGAAGATTCCACGGTCACGTCTAATAGGCACGTCTGTCCATCTGAGTACCCCGGGAGCTTAGACTTATCGACGTAGCGTAGACAAACATTCCAAAACCCGGCAGCCATTCGAACACTTGGACTAAATGTTTCAGCAGTTAAATTAGGACATACAGAATGTCTACCAAGATACTGAATTGTGAGATCGGCTGTTGAATCATTTCGAACGCTACTCAAGTCATTTGGAGGGATTTCTTTACTTAGATTAGTTTCTTTTGGACAAGGAAGGAATTTAGAGGATTTATTGTAATTGGGATCGTTAGTCAATAAAATCCTACAATCAGATTGAATGTTTGCATAGATAGCCTCAGCATTGCTGGACGCGACACTTAACGGAGCAGTAGAGAGGGCTAATTGGTGGTCACTTGAATATTTATCGGTTACATTACAGTTGCTAGAACATTCCAAGGAAAGGTCTATCGCTCGGAGCTTTTCTTTGAAGTCAATAACAGTGCAAGGTTGACCGTAGCTATCTTTACTGTTCACAGCGCAATCTAGTACTGAAGGTGGTGTACAGTAGCCTCTAACGCCTAGTACTCTGCGCCGGCTCTTAGCGAACTTCACCACGCCTACTCCTTCGGCCAGCAGGTCCTTCATCGCTTTTACCGGACTTCCTTGCTCGCGGTCAGCAGGCTGGGAACAACATTGCCCTGACATATGGACGTTATCGTGTGGATTCAAACATCTAGTCGAGTTTTCTTTGACGTTAGGAGCGGGCAGGTTAGGTTGTTTCAAAATACCTCTAGGTACAGTACTCGGGTTAAAATTGGGGACGTGAGAAGCCGGACAAACGTGTTTGGTAGATTTGGATGTAGCGTAGGAAGATGGTAAGACGCCATTCACAAGCGGAATTTGCTCTACAAATTTCAAAGGAAAAAACACAGAATGGATATTATGATTGGAAACACAGTCTGGTTTTCGTATCCGTTTACTGCGGTCATAATCTTGAGCTGAAACGACTTTAGTGGCGAACAGGTTACACGCATTAACATAACAAGGACAGTTGTCAGCACACTGTGATGCTACGTTACCAAAGGATACGACACTAGAGCTAGAATAAACAGGAGCAGAAGAAGATGAGTCAAAAACACCATCACGGTTAGGGTAGCCTGTAAATGAATGGCTGTAAAAAGACGGGATGTGAACCGTGTCTAGTAAAGCATCATCGCCACTAGCGTCAACGCAAGCCTCCCCAAGTCGAGCAGCCCAAGTCGCAGAAGCTAAGGGGTAGACATTAGGAGTTACAAGAGAAGGGCAGGCCGCATCCATATAATGAGAGGCAACATTCCTGGCGCTAGCGATGTAATTCTTATCAAAAAAGCTATTGAGCACTAAATTCGAAATGGAGGAAGAGGATGATGAGGTAATAAAGGGTCGCTTACGCCTACTGGCGGAGGCGGCAGGAGCAGCGGCACTGGCTGGGGAGGGGATACTAGATCGGGTGCAGAATACGGAAAGGACTGGGGAACTGTTTGGGGAAGAAGGTGACCGGCTCAGCAGTGCGGTGGGATGGTAGCTCATGGCAGTTGGGGAATGATAGGGACTACCTCCTTTTGTGGGGGATAGATGGAATGGGCTTTTGGGAGAATGATACCCACTGGAAGAATAAGGATGTTGATTATGGGGACGAGGACGGGATCTGCCTTTGCTAGGAGAAATGTTCGAGGGGGGTGAGAAAGGACGACTGGCAGCTATCGGAGACTGGATGTTCATTCTCTTGGAGGAGGAAGTTCTTAATGATCCAGTAATAGTATTTTTCAGAGGTAGGAAAGAAGGCCGAGTGAATGAGGACAACGACTCAGTAGAAGGGGGTACCCCAATTGAACAAGCACCGCCACCTTCACCACCGCGAATGGAAAACTCGACGGTCGGGGACTGGGCTACTACTTTCTTCGACGACAGAGAATAAGAGGGGCCAGGAGATTTGAAGTGAGATACAAAAGTTTGCAAGGGATTTGAGTAATGGTCGGCTCTTGAAGACATTAAGTGACTAGATAATGGAAGTGAGGATGGCCGAGAACAAGGAACCAAAGGAGAGGATAGTAGACGTGAGAACTTCCTCTGTTCTCGCTTGGCAGGAGTGTACGTAGGAGAGAACAGAGACAACCCTGGGGAGAATCCGGAGCCCTCCGGAGAATGCGTGTTGTTATCCGGAGATGATTCTACCCAGAAGTTGGTCGAATGTGAGGTGGGCTTGGAGAAACAAGGGTAGGTTGGTGGAGAAGAAAGAGGGTGTAATATAGGGTCACGAGAAGGGGGGAGAGGAGAAGGATGGGCAAAAAAAGGATTGGAGTGCTCTCTATTGGGAGAAGAAGAGCCCAACGCCATGCAGCCTGCAGAGAGACGGAAGTTGTTAGTAATGGCCGAGAAAGCGACATCAATGGAAGGGTTTAGCTCACTATCCCTCGCTTGGTTTTCTTCACCATGTTTCAGTCAGGTCATCTCAGTCTCGACTATATGCTAGTAACCGCCAGTCAGTTCGATTCTAATA
>SDVV010033205.1:0-11326 GCA_016164225.1 Gammarus roeselii
ATTCAACCACACACGCCAACAAAATGATGTCATGAGACTGCCTTCCATGATCTGCTTGCTCCTGCTATGTACTGCTTTTTCATCATTTTGGGAGTTATAGATCATGTGCATACGTTTCTAGTTTATATATCTTACGTAGCAACAGTAGGAAAAGGAAAATTTGTTCATCGTATGTTTATGAAGGAAGAAAATCAACGATCCTTTTCTTATGTGGCATTCAACTCGCTGAAGAACCTCGTTACAATATTTGATCTGTCAGGACAATCCATCATCAAGAAATCCAGAAATCAAATCTCTGCCAAGTTTAATTTTATACATAGCTGGCAAAATTATTTAACTATATAACCATTTTGGTTAATCAGAAATCCTGAAAACAAACTGCTTTGGAACAATAAACAGTGGCTGAAATAACCTGATGCAGATATTCTGACAAGACTGCATGGGAGAGTGTAAAAAGGTCAGACTATTTATAATAGGTACCTCTGCATAGATATACCGGATAGAAAAAGAAAATTACACCCATATATTGGTGAGCAAATTGCAGAATACGAATATAATGATAATAGCTAACTATATATCAATTGCCAAATCTATCATGAGGATGGAAGTTGGATGTTGTTGTAACTTGCCTTATTTGCATTCAGCCAGATCTTTATTAACTGTTAACAAAATGCCTGTAGCTCAATTGCTTGTCACTAGTAAAATACTTGGAATACTGGTTGTGATGAGATGGTTATGATGTGTCTCTAGAACCAGGTATCAAATAACAATAGAACAAGCTGCCAATCAGCCAGGTTCAGTCACATCTCATACAGAGTGAAACTGTCTCAAGGTTAATGGACAAATCAACTATTGTATACAAACTGGCGAGGGACCAAATCAAGGTCAACCTGTTAAGAGGACCCCTCAACAAACAGCTGTCAATAAAAGTGAGGCAGAGATGGCCATCGATTGCAGTGAAAATAGAAGGTAATCAAGGACATTACACTTGATTACCTTCTATTGCCATCACTCATTCTAAAAAGACCTAAATTGAACATATATGAGATTGTATGCCAAGGCGGTCCAGCCTACTGTCAAATGACTGAAATATAACGACCTTTCACGTTGTTAACAAAGAAATTGTTAAGGATATCAGTACCTCACATTACACACCTGCATCTTTTTTGATTAAAATTTGTTCTTTCTTCACCTGGCGAGCTGCCTACTTGAATTAGTTGAATATCCCACCGTCGTTCACCGTTGATCTTGCTGAGCGAGCACTCGACTATTTAAATAAACGTTTTTGTTTTTCAGATTGAAGTAAATACGTTCGTCCGACTACGTTGTTTCAGCAGTGAAACGAACGCAATCAAGCAGGAAAACGGTGACATGTTATTTGTTTCCAATGTAGGGTTTTGTCTGGCGAAAAATCGGCGATATAGTAAGCCTTTGAGGACAAATGTACGAACACTAAACAGTTAGGGTGACATCACCTACCCATGTTGATGGCTTGAGCAGATACAGATATAGACCTTAGGCCCAATCCTCCAGGGAAGGTGACCAACGGCAAGGCGAACCTCACATTCCTCTCATACACACGCACACAACGTTGCCCTCTTACGCTGAAGGGTCCGGCCGGGAAGCCCGCGGTCAATGTCAGCAGCAGCTACCGACAGTGTGACTGGTTGACCCCTGCCGCGTTGTTGTGACCGAGCCCCCCACCAAATACCTTTCTATTTTGCAACAAGATGCCAAGGGCGGAAACGCACAACAGAGCTGCGTAGAAAAAAATCAACCATTCTCCATTCACGTCTATTTATTGCATGGTCATTTGCTACCTCCAGACTCAATTGAGTCTCTCCTTTCTAACGTTTGTTTTACGCCATCCATTAACCCAAAACCTTAGTCCACCTCTAGGCCTTCGTCCAATCATTTCCATCTTCATCACCCTATTTGCCAATTTCCCTTCCTCCATCCTCATCATGCGCCCAACCATCTCAAGACCCACACATATACTCTGTCCTCAAACTTCTGAACATCCCTCGTTCCAATTCGAACAACGTCGTCGTTTATCTTGTTTCTCAGAGTCACTCCAGCTATGATCCTCAAACATTTCATCTCGCAAACATTAAATTATCTTTGCATTTCTGCTCTCACCCCCCAAGTCGCGGCTCCGTAGAGCGCAGTTGAAACAACTATACCCTCATACTATACCCTCTTCGCGTTCCCATACACAACGATCTGCAGCTCATTATACTCTCCAGTCCCCCCAACACTTTAGACCCTCCCTTCACTCACTCGTTCCCACAGTTTCTACTAGTTCAGTCTTTTCCACATGGTAGCCCACATACTCCGAACTTCCTTAGATAACACTCCATTTAGAAGGACACTAACTCTGCTTGCATCGTCATTCCTCGAGCATCTCATTACATTATTAATATCCACATTCACTCAAAGTTTCCTCCTTTCACACAATCTACCAAACTCCGACTCTAGTCTACGCAGCTTCTCCTCTGAATCCACCACCAGTGCCGTATCATATGCAAACAGTAACTGGCTCAACTGCCAATTCCGCTCATAAGCTTCCAACAGCTCCAAGCCCCAATCCATTACAATCGTGTTCACCTCCCTGACCACTCCATCCATGTAGAGATTAAACAGCCTTGGAGACTTGACGCAGACTTGTCTCGGATCCATTTTCCCTGTGAACGAATCACTCACCTCGCTTCCGACTCAGACATTCTCTGAACCGCTTCACATAGATTTCCGTCCATTCGCTACAAACCCAACACCCTCCACAGCGCTTCCCTATCGACTCTGTCGTAAGCGGTTTCCAAATTCACGAATGCTCAGAACATATTTTTTCCCTTCCCAAGGTACTTCTCACAGACTAGGCTCACTGTAAAAATCTGTTAGGCACACACTCTACCAGTCGTAAAGCCTCACAGCTCCTCGATAATTGCGTCATCCGTACAGTCTCCAATCCATTCGATCAGCCCTCTCCCGTACAACTTACCGACCAAACATAGCAAACTAATACCTCCTGAGTTGCAATATTCCGGTTTATCTCCTTTGTCCTTATACAACGGAACAATGCAAGCACTGCACCACTCAGTTGGCACCACGCCCGACACAAAACACAGATTCAGTAGTCTCACCAATCATACGACTCGTTACTCCACCCCTTTTCAGACATTCAGTCACAACGCCATCGAAATCAGGTTCTTTCCTTGCTTCCATCACCTCTACCTCATAATGCACCTCTTTTCTATTAATCTACGCGACAAGTCTCTACCTCAAAACCGGCATCCGTGCACCACCAGCAACAACAATGTATAAGTTTTATGAAATCGCAAAATCTTATTTGCGTTTGTCAAGGGCGTTTCGTCTGATGTTTTCTGAGTTCCCCGATAACGGTCTTTCGTTCTTCACGAACTTCCTAAAGTTCAAGTTCAAAAAGGTGATGCAAAAACTCTGAACAGATAATTTCCAGCTCGCTGCTTAACGTATCAGTCAACACAGAATATACGACGACGATTAACACGTTATTCTAACCTCTAATAAGCATCGTACAAATAACATCACCTCTATAAGAACAATTGGATACAGGAATAGTCTTTTCATACATTTAGACATGATTAAATTGTTTATCGATCACCTCAGAACTTGGGTGCTTGGGCGGTGAACTTCACTGTGTTGCCGTTTAAACCCAAAATGAGTTCAGTTCAAGACGAAACGATTTTGATGGGAGGGGGACGCACGTGAACATCAAGAACCCAAGGCGAAACGCTGCAAAAAGCGAGGGCTTGGATGAGACCAACGCAGAAAAAAATTGAAATAACTTTATATCGTAAAAAAGCGGTAACTTCAAAAAGCAATGTTTACCAAAAAACTTTTTTCAAATTTTTTTTACATGTATTACTAAGTTTCAAATATGTACATTAAATAAAATTCGCGGAACCCGCTATTTAATGGCAAAAAAAAACTAACTTAATAAATGCATAGTCTCCAGGCTAATTAAATAATCCAAATTAACTTCCGCTTCAGTTAGGAGACTGGAACTGATCTCATTGTGAAAGCCTTTAGAAGATGAAATGTAATTTGCTTCAATCTCAATCCAATAAAGAAGCCAGCCCTCACTACCCTAGTTCCTATAAAAATATAAATGCCACGTGAATTATCGGTGACAAATTGGTTATTTTATCAACATATACGACGGCAACTGTGCTGTTTCTATGTATCTTGATTACCTTATTTTAGCGGTATCTCAATAAAAACTCGACGGGGCGTCCTGCACGAACTCAGTGATATCTACGGGACTAGAGTTGGCAGATGGCACTATTGTATAATTATAATGAACTCGTGTTTAATAAGGATGCTAACTTCCACTCAGGACAGGATACAATCGATAAGATATTTACATCACATAATGTAATTATGTCTTTGTGAAAATGTAGAGACACGTATTTATAGACATACATCAGTTTCCTGACTATTTGGAGGGTGTCAAACCAATGCTGACACAAGACGGCCTTTTCCTTGCCGAGGCTCGAACTAACAACATGAAGCACCAAAGGCCGGCACTGCTGTCAGATCCTCTCACAACTTGACCACGGCGGTTCTTGAACATCACCGCACATGAAGGCATTTATAAATATAATGACTCCTCATAGGCCACCGGACAAAACCAAATGAACATGCGCCCAACTATGGACCAGCGTATTCATTGATGGTTAGTTTAATGCCTATTGCGTATCATCTACATTCATTTATCTCGCTGTACGTAATTTCACCCTATCGTGCCATTATTTCGATTTAGATACTTGTATTGATTAAAAAAAACGATAAATTGAAATAATTTAAAACCAGATAATAATATTTATAGCACGTAGTGGGCATGTATTCAAATAAGTGTTTATATTGGATTCCCTTCCGAGGTCGATTAGCAGATGTTATTGCCTCTTTGGACCAGCTAATAATTCTAAGTGGTACAACGACGGACAATGATCGTGTTTGATATGCTTAGACAACAGGAGAATTAAAATTTGTCTGGTGTAATTTAAGTACGGAAAAAGTACGGTATTCGAACAGATATTCCTACATTTTGTCGGAATACAAATTTAGAAATCCGTTGAAATAACAGAGTAAATCTGATCATCCAGTAATACAATACACCAGACAATTTCCGCTAGATTGACGGAGAAAATTTATCTGTTCTTTTTAACAGTGTAGAACAACCGAGATGAAATATTATTGCACGACGGAACAGGTCAACAATGTATATTTACAATGAGCATATCAAACCAAATTTCACGGATTTGCTATCTACCCTCCGACGGTGTCGGTTTCTAGGCCGTGATTCCATTGTTTCCATCACTAACGGTGTTTTATTTGTTGATGTGGTAACCCTTTTGTGTTTACTGACGGTTTGTGCAATATCCTCAGCCAGTTATTCTTGCCGTGCGATATATTCGCAAATGGAATGGGGCCAAGCATGCACATAAGACTAGTTGTTCGGATAATAAAACGAACACTTTTTATATACAATGTTATAATAAAATCATGTGAGATGAACAGGAACCAAGCTAAACCGAAAAGTTATTTTAACACGTTATCTTTTGAATCACACTAATTTTCACCTACATTAATGATTCGATAATAATGTTCGATATCAGGGATTGGAAAAACGCATTTCTGAACTACATATGCCTATTTCCTCTACGCATTTTTCACCTTTATTTCCAGCAGCTAAGTGCTTCATTTGTGTCGTTGTGCCTGAAATGAACCCTCAATCACGCCTCGATTTGCCTCTCAGGACGACACCTTAGGAAATTTACCAAGCGCTGCCAATTTACTGAGTTACTCCAAAAATTGGATGCCGTAAAATCTTGACTCTTTGCTGGCTATAAATATTGTGTCGTTAAATTCATCAACGTGGGTTTATTAATCGATGTGATTCCTAAAAAATATCTTAAGTATATGTCTGTGTAAATTATGTCTGTTTTCTTGATCGTTATTCTAACAAATAATTTTACTTATGCAAGAATTTTAGATTTGGCGCCCAGATAAACCTAATCAAAAGAAATTCAGTAACTTCTGGAAATCATAAATTCATCAAGTAAGATCCAGTACTGGAGATGTTGATGAAATACACTAATATATTATAATTTGCTGGAAATAATAATCTGTTTGGTAAAGCGTGACTGGTAAGTCGTCAATGGAAGTTGTATGTGATCGGACAGAGTTTTAATGCCATGAATTACTGAAATCAGCGAATACTTGCTATTCCGATTGAATAATACTCCCCCCAAAAAAGTTTTTTCCAGATACTGAAACAGAACAAGAATAGATTCATCAGAATGGTCTGGCCAATGGCAGGAACACTTCACAGTACTCTCAAGCACTCACACATGTTTCAAAACAGAGCCCAGTACCTCTTAAGGGTCCTGCCAGGACCCCGCAACACACACTTCGGGCCAGGAGTTAATACCGAGATCAGTGTTAGCAGCCAGGGCGAACTCATCGGTTCATATATTACTACCAGTGCCATTTTATTAATCTAATACGGATAATCAATATAGTAGTTCTTTAACCTGTGAGAGAGAAAGTGGCTCAACTGAGAGGAACACGTTTTGTTATTCATACCAGGGCGTACATTCAACACTAACAGTTGGCACTCCCTTCACCATCAGGAGCAGTTTTCTATTATTGGGGGACTATGCAACAGTAAAGTTTAGCTCTGAGATAGGTATAATGGAATTTGAGAGAATTTTCTTTTGCAGCGCCCGTGCAGTGACCCGTGCAGTGGCTCTTGCAGTGACCTGTGCAGTGGTCTGAATAGTAGCCTGTGCAGTGGCACGTGCTGTAACTTGCAGTGGCCCGTGCAGTGGCACGTGCTGTAACTCTTGCAGTGGCCCGTGCAGTGGCCCGTGCTGTGGGTATTTCAGTGACCTGTGCAGTGACGGTGCAGTGGTCGGAATAGTAGCCTGTGTAGTGGCAACTGTTGTAACTCTTGCAGTGACCCGTGCAATGGTTCGTGTATTGGTTCGTGCAGTGTCCTGTTCAGCCCCTCTTGTGATAGTACTTGAAATGGCCCGTGCTGGCTTGTGCCATGGTCCGTGCAGTGACCCGTACAGTGGTTCGTGCAGCGGTTTGAGCAGTGTCCTTGTAGTCGCCAGTGCAGTGACCGTGAACTGACACGTGCATTGACCAGTGCAGTGTGACCGGTTCAGTGGCCCGTGTCGTGACACGTGCAGTAGCCCGTGCAGTGCATGAACAAACTGTACCGACCCTGGCTGTGACGTATCGTAAACACTTGCGGTTCCAATTCAAATTATCAAGAGGCCAAGTTGTTGTGAAAAACAGTCGTTCAGTAACTCCGTAATCAATTTGCATGTCTAATATCCTATGAATTATCTTACAATCCCAATTAGCTACATATAAGTTGACTCACTAATTATGCTGTCAACATATCCTGTTTCGCCCTGGAATGATTTTTAAAAATAAATATCGAACAACGTGTCCAAGATTGTGGGTCGTAGTTGGAATACCTTCTTCGTCTACAAATTCAGAGGACGGAAGTCGTCTGCTTCTTGAAATATTTTGTTAGTTCTACCAACACAATGCGCTTCATGTGGGTACAGGAATAAGTGTTTATATAATAATTACTTAATCTTAGAGTGGATGAACAGATATTTCTCTGAATGCTATTACATTTTTTCTAGTAATTATATACGTGTTTTACCCACAAAAGAACTCAAGCCCTACTCATGATGATTGGGTAGATTTCGTGAAGTTCATCAAATTTAAATTAAACTTACAATCAAAACTTGACTCCCCTCCGTTCTCTCCTTTTCACTTCTTTGCCTTGACATGTTTCGGGACGCCCTTTCTGACAAAATTTGAGTGTTTTAATAACCGGTTAGACAAAAATACTTTAACAAGTTTTATCATTTCACGAACTCTCGAGTTCAGGTCATTAATATATTTTAATAGTTCATTCTTGACCCGCCGAGGGAGAGGTTATAGCTACGAGAGACACTTGCTGTGGTCACAAATAGTTGGACCTAATGTAATATTATACAGTTAGGAATCAGGATCAACCCGTTTTGATCTATGTTACAGCTCCGACGATTGAACTTTTTCATGATTTTCTATCGTTTCAAATTTGAAAACGGACCTGAAATCATGGAACAGGATTCGTGAATTGCAATCAATTGACCACCACAGTATATGAAACAGCCATCATTGAAAGAGGTAACCCGGATGTGTAAGGTTTCTCATTTCATGAAGAAATTTCGTTTACGTATCATGTGGAAATACAACGATTTATATAGAGCTCAACAGTTTCTGCTATGCGCGTGGTTCTACACATATAAAGTAGTAATTCATTAAGATGAAACTCAAACTTTACAAAAGCGGGAACTCGTCAAGTAAATGAATATAAATATAGTAGAACCATATTCTGCAAGACTTCCAGAGTAGAATGGAAATGGTTTATTCTATCAGGCAATAGACATCAATCCTCAACTTTTCTTCCAAACACTTATTAACTCGGAAGACTTTGCTGCGCAACAAGATATTAGTTCAACTTCCAGCCCTCATTCCTACCCGAGACGAGCAGAAGCTACCATGACAAGAAATGAGCACACCAGATCACGACTGAGTCGGAGGAAAACTTCTTCAAAACGACTGATCTAACCAACCTGTAAAAGCTAATCGCTTTCGGGAAACAAACCGGACTATGCGAAACAGGGTAGACCCGAATAGTGTTGCAGGCGGGGTGGTTACTCCACCCCACAATGCACAGATACAATAATCTGTATATGTAGCTTTGTTTAACCCTTTCCGTTCCTGTACGCACCAGCATGCGTATGTATCACAGTTGAAATGTTTATGCAATTTAATTCTGATAAAGCCACTGCTTTCGCACACGAAGGAATGCAATACTGCCAGAATCGATGATCATCGTGCCCTACGGGGTAGCTTGCGATGATCATCGTGCCCTACGGGGTAGCTTGCGATGATCATCGTGCCCTACGGGGTAGCTTGCGATGATCATCGTGCCCTACGGAGTAGCTTGCGATGATCATCGTGCCCTACGGAGTAGCTTGCGATGATCATCGTGCCCTACGGAGTAGCTTGCGATGATCATCGTGCCCTACGGGGTAGCTTGCGATGATCATCGTGCCCTACGGTGGAGATAGGTCCCTAATCTTAATTTTATCCTAATCAAAACGACATTAATTGTCAATAAATTATCGTTCGAGCAATGCAATTTGGTCATAATAATATTATGGTATGCTTGCAAGAAAAGCGTACGGAGGCTAAAATTTAGAGGGATCAAAATTCTCTTATTATTTGATGTAGGTAGATTCGTGGCTTCTCAATTTGATGTAGGTAGATTCGTGGCTTTTCAATTTGATGTAGGTAGATTCGTGGCTTCTCAATTTGATGTAGGTAGATTCGTGGCTTTTCAATTTGATGTAGGTAGATTCGTGGCTTCTCAATTTGATGTAGGTAGATTCGTGGCTTTTCAATTTGATGTAGGTAGATTCGTGGCTTCTCAATTTGATGTAGGTAGATTCGTGGCTTTTCAATTTGATGTAGGTAGATTCGTGGCTTCTCAATTTGATGTAGGTAGATTCGTGGCTTTTCAATTTGATGTAGGTAGATTCGTGGCTTCTCAATTTGATGTAGGTAGATTCGTGGCTTTTCAATTTGATGTAGGTAGATTCGTGGCTTCTCAATTTGATGTAGGTAGATTCGTGGCTTCTCAATTTGATGATGGCTTTTCAATTTGATGTAGGTAGATTCGCGGCTTCTTAATTTGATGTAGGTAGATTCGTGGCTTCTCAATTTGATGTAGTTAGATTCGTGGCTTCTCAATTTGATGTAGGTAGATTCGTGGCTTCTCAATTTGATGTAGGTAGATTCGTGGCTTCTCAATTTGATGTAGGTAGATTCGTGGCTTCTCAATAACGTTCGAGTAGTGTACAGCGGAAATTTAATTAAATTCATTTGAGGATCAGAATATATATGACCGTCATATGAAAATTGCGCGAATGATCACACTATTGCGTAAGAAGAAGACACAGCACCGACTTACTCTCGCTATCTCTCCACACTGAGCTATCCAGCGCTGAGGTAAGATGATGGGTATTGAGTAGTTTTGAGTGTGTGTCAAATGTCTTTATTCTTTCCATAAATATCAAAACAATTCAAACTAGAAGTTTCTCATAGATTTGAGAAGTATTTTCCGAATTGGGCGCGGGGTTGGATTTGTTCTTCTTGGTGTCAAGAAGATTTAATGCGAAACTCTGAATAAAATTGAACAGATAAGAAAACCCATTTTTGAGACTACGATCTTTCTTGTACAATCATGCAAAAAGTAACAGCGACTTTCAGATAGTTACGGCGTGCAGTTTGATGTAATCAAAATATTGATCGAGTAAATTAAATAGCAAAACTACGTACGTACAATTATTTAGCTATTGTTCGTGTTTATCACAACCGAACTGAAAAGCTATTGAGCAATTGCTATATTTTATTATTAATAAGGGCAAAAAAATCAGATGGCATATAAAATGAGTGATTATTAGCAAAATGATAATTTCTGTGTGACATGATTTATGACGTAGATTCATTATATTTCTATGTTCATCTCTCAATTCTTTATTCGAATATTTACGCTTTTGTCAGCGTTCTTTTATATGATGATGACATGTGCTATTATTTCATTTATCTTGAGTGCAAGTTTTTCCAATACTTTTTCCGACTCTTAAAATGCGGCACAGAATTGGGATTCTCCCACCCATTTCTATTCATTACTTTTTTGTGCAGCCACATCTAAAAAAATCTAGAGCTCGATTGCGACGCCGACAGCCAGGGATTATGAACATAGTCCCCAAAGGTAGTAACATATGTCGAATCAAGCTATTTCTGATTTATTTATTGAAATATTTATTGCTGTCCGGTTCCTGAACAATTTTTTTAAACAGTTCCATGAATAGGCAGCGCTACGGCTAGCCGTAGGCAGCGCTACGGCTACGGCTACCCCCCACTACCATCCTTCACTTTAAATTGTTGTTCCCGCGAGAATTGACATGCGAGTGTTGATTCTCGATTGGAGGTAGCCGTAGCGCTGCCTATTCATGAAACTGGACTTCGAATCATTTGATATTTATGGGATCAATTAGGATTCGCCGTAGTGCGTTTCATATTATCACAAACGCTTATAACTTATGTATACTTAGTCATTGCTGGGGCGGTGTGGGAGGTGCAAGGCAGTCTACTGCAGTGTCCGCTAGCATTTTATGCCCTGATGGCCTAGTGGCATCGGTCG
>SDVV010033207.1:0-11326 GCA_016164225.1 Gammarus roeselii
AGATGGTTCGGGCACATGGAGAGAATGGATGAAGGGAGATTGGTGAAAAGGGTGATGAATGCGGAGGCGAGGGGTCGCAGGCCTAGAGGTAGACCGAAGTTTGGATGGATGGATGGTCTGAAGCAGGCGTTGGGAAGAAGAGACATGAATGTGGAGGTGGCGAGAGAGCGTGCAATGAACAGGCGTGAGTGGAGAATGGTTGTGAATGGTTGATTTTGACGCTGCTCTGATGTGCTTTATCGTCCTTGGCATCCCGCTGTCGGGATGGTCGTGGGTGGGGGGGGCCCGGCCATTATGACGCGGCGGGGGTAAACCAGTGAAAACTGTGGGCCCTGCTGCTGACGACGGTTCCTCGGTACATTCGGGACCCAGAGTGTAAGTTGAGGGGCTACCGGCCGGACCCTTTAGCACAAAAGGGCTAAGTTGTGTGAATGTGAGCGTGTGAGGTGCGCCTTGCCGTCGGCCACCCCCCTTTCTGGGGGATGCGGCCTAGTATCTGTATCTGTACAATCATTCTTCACTCGCGCTTATCCATGGCACGCGCCCTCGCTACCTCTATACTGATGTTCATCCGCCATCCATTCACCTAAATGTCGGTCTTCCACTAGGCCTACGGCCACACCTCCACTTTCATCGCCTTTTTCACAAATCTCCCATCATTCATATTACCATATTTCCATGACGCCTTAAAACATGTGAATCCACTCAGTCCACCAAATTCCTCGTTATCCTACTCAGTCCACCAAATTCTTCGTTATCCTACTCAGTCTAACAAATTCCTTGTTATCCTACTCAGTCTACTAAATTCCTTGCTATCCTTCTCAGTCCACCAAATTCTACGTTAGCCTACTCAGTACACCAAATTCCTCGCTATCCTATTTCTAATTCGAACAACGTCATTATTGATCCCATCCCTCAGATTCAGTCCAGTCATGGATCTCGCCCCTTTCAGCTTAAAAACATTAAAGTCTTCATTTTCTCTTCCGCTCACGTCCCAGCCCCGTAGAGCACAGTTGAAACAACTATTCATACCACCCTATCTTTGCTTCCATACCCAAGGTTCTACAGCTGATCACATTCTTCAATGCACCACACAAGACACCTTACTTTCTCTGTAGATTACTTTTACAAATAATAATTCGCAGCTTCCCTTCTTGTTTGTGAGTGTTTATGAACCATACCTGGTCCAAAAGCACTCTCAAGCGTCCATCTTTCTATACCTATCTTAACCTCCACCCACATCAATCTATAGGCCACTTTTTGCCACTCCGTAACGCTACTAGACATCCGATCACTCAATAACAACACTGCACCTTCCTGGGGCCAAACCTTTTTCCACGCCAGACTCCCCTTGACTACTCACACCAAACTCACATTCGCCCCACCTTCAAACTCCGTTCCACTCAGCGCCAACACATCTAACTTCCTCCTCACAAACATCTCCCTATATTTTAACCTTGTCTCACTCAGCGCCAATACACCGTACTCCCTCCTCACTAATATCTCACCAATCTCTCTCCAATTTACGTCCTCCGTACTACCATCACGCACATTATGCGACCACAATAGAATTTGGAGAGGCGTGGATCTCTCCTCCCCCATCCATTAAACCTCCATCATGTTATCATTATCAGTCTATCAATTACCAAACTTTAGATAGAATAAACATAACGTAGCAATAAACATAACGTAGCAGACACTGTTTCAACTACTGAGTTGGTACGTGTATTTAGTCCACAACACCATATTTATGTTAATCAGCTGTTGCTAATACTATCACGATGGCTCTTGTCACTCTAACCTACCTAACGCTGACTCAACCCTGCTCCACCGACCTGTGTCCCCTCACGCTGGCGCTATGGCCCCCACCGGAGTTGCAGAAGCTTCTCGTTAGGGCGAGTTGTGGGTTGCACTGAACAGGCCTCAGGGTTTCCGAGAGCTGCTGGAGGTGAGCCGAGTAACCATCCGCTAGCACCTGCACAGCAACACGAGCTTGTACAGCTTGTACAGATGAGAGGGAAGGTAAGCTTCAACTTGGGTGTGGAAATATTTCATGAGACATCCACTGAAGGCAAATATGCAGACGCAAGACCGAATCTCCCAGAATGGGAGTGGCCGACGTCAAAGCGCACCTCACACTCCCCTTGCGCACTCCAACACATACTAAACCTCAGTCCTCTCAGCCGCTAAAGGGTCCGGGACAAGGCAATTTACTTCGGATCGGGAGTGGGGTCCGGAATCTGTGTCTACAGCAGCGCCCGACAGATTCCACTGGTTTACTTTATTTGTCATAATTGCCGCCCTTCCCTCCTCCCGACTAACCATATCTTCTTTCTCAACAAGACGCCAAAGGTGGAAAAGCGCATCAAGGCCGCGTCAGAATTCATCTAATCTCCATTCAACGTCTATCCATTGCACGTTCTCTCGTCACCTCAACCCTGATGTCATTCCTCCCCAAAGCCTGCTTCACAACATCCACTCACTCAAAATTCGGTCTACCTCTAGATCTACGTCAACTAACCTCTGCTTTCATCACCATTTCACAAATCTTCCATCATCCATCCTCACCATGTGCCCGCACGACCTCGGAACACGTGCATCTACTGTCATCTAACTTTTTTACCATCCTCGTTCTCATTCAAATAAAGTCATTAATTCTTTAGTACAGCATGACTTTAGTCATATCTCTCAAATACTATCTCGAGCTTAGCTTAAAGTGACGAGGCTTTCTAGCGCACTTGAGCTATCGTCCTTCTGGCGCCGAATGTCAAATTAGCAAACAGCGCTGTATCAAGTTAGTCTTTGTTTTTCTTCTTTATCAATGTTCGAGTTAAGGTTTACTACTGCGCAAAGTCAAGTCCTTTACGCGGCGAAATTCTATGGTATGTACGGGTGCCACAGGAGGTACAGGAACTCGTAAGGCGCAGAGGCCATATGGTCCCAGCACTCCCTGGGTGGCAGTAAGGAGGAATAACATACTACCTACCCTGCTTCAAAGACCCAAGGATCCGCAATAGTCCTTAAGGTGCCGAGCTATGCGCTCCAACACCTGCTGAGGGGGAAGATGAAGAGACAGAAAACGAGTATCCCATGCATGAGATCCACACTAGGTGTGGGAATTTCACGCATGAGAACAGCAAGAATGGAAAGAAGAAGAAGGAATAGTCGTAGAAAAAGGTTGCATGAATAAAAGAGCGCAACTTGGCTGTTATTTGCCACCCGAAAGGAGAATAGTTAGAACCGGTATGTGTATGTTTCAGTGTGCGTGTCTGTGTGTTCGAGAGTTGTTAAGAAGGAGTCTGAGACAAGTTGAAAGAAATTTGAACTAAACATAAGATGCAAAAAAGTAAATAAAAGTTAAGTAAATCAGGATGGGGGAGAAAAGGAGAGATAGCGAAGGGTGAAGAAGAGGAGAGTCTGAAGGAAAATAAGGGTGTTTACCCCCTCGGTTGGGCAGTGACTCCGTGCGGCCCGTGAACCTAACAGATGCTTAGGGGGAGAACACTTTCTCGGAGACGTCCACCCTTATTCCATCTTGCGCCCTCTCCTCCGGGACAACTACTCCCGCATACAACCCTTCCTCTCTTTGCTTCCATACCCTATCTCCTGGAGATCATTATTTCTTCAGTGCACACAACACTTTATACCACTCCTTCACTCAAGATTTTGCCGAAGGTTCCACTAATTTCATCTTCTCCACATAAAAGCATAGATACTTAAAACAGTGAATTTGTTCCAGTTACTCTCCATTTAGGCGGACATCGATTCCGTTCGCATCGTCATTCCTCAAACATCTCATTACTTAACTTCTACTCAGATTAACGCGCAGCTTCCTCCTTTCACACACTCAACCATACTCCGACACTCGCCTACGCAATATCTCCGAAACTGCCACTAGTGCCGTATCATCAACAAACAGTAACTGACTCGAATGCCACCTCGGCCCATTTGCTCGTCAACAACTCTAAACCTCGACCCATTATACCCGCATGCACTTCTCTGATTACTTCATCCATGTAGAGATTGAAAAAATTTGTTAGATTATAGTGAAAAGGTTTTCAAGTTTACTGGAGTTAATGTCCTTCCGGCACTGAACGTCAAATCAGCAGCCAGTGCTTCATCACGTCATCGACCAATCATCGTCCGTCACCGGGAGTGAACCGTCTTATGACATGCTCATGTCACCACAACTTACAGGGAGAGGTCAGAAATGTTTTGATCAAAAAATAATGTAAAAAGGGATCCTCCGGGATGGGGAGTCTATTGCTCAGTAAGAGGAAGAGTAGAGATTGAAAAGGCAGGGAGATATAGGGCCACCTTGTCTCACTTTTACAAGGAACCAAACATTCGCCTTGCTTTCTACTGACGCATGTTTTGCTGCCCTCATAGAAACTCTGAACCGTGTTTACAAGTTTCCGCTTACTTTACGCAACGCTACACTATTCGCAACGCCGGCTTGTCGGCCCGATCATTGGCCCCTTCTAGATCCATGCAAGCTCGGAATACATCCTTTCCCTTCGCAAAGTACACCTCACAGACTCGTCTCACTGCAAAATCTTATCCGCACACCCTCTATCATTCCTAAAACCACTGTTCCTCGCCAATAGAACAATCTGTAGTCTCTAATCCTGAATAGCATTCTTCCGTACAACTAACGCGTCACACACAACAACCTGATACCTCTTGAGTTGCGGGAACTGTATAACCCCATAAAAATGCGATGTTGAGTGGAGCCATCTAGCTCGGGAAGTGTCGCGTTTTGCTTCATTGATTATAGATAAGCACATTTTAAGTGACGAGAAAAGCAAATTATCTACACTATGATTCAGACAATGATAACTACATACTGCCATCAACGACCTAACGGGCTAAATGGAACAAAAAAGTAACTAACTTGAGTTGTTTGCCACCTTTTTCTATATTATAATACAAATACCTCATTACAGATAGTTCAGGATTATCACTCCACGCTGACATAATAATACACATATTTCATTTATCGAGTGTGCTCCAACTGTTCAATGCTGGATGATGCGATGCACTCATTCTGAGTTACTATTTGATATCAAATGCTGTGTACCTGTGCTTGTGTGTGCTGTTTTTTGCTGGCTTTACCCACAACGAAGATCTGTTCGGGTGTGAGGCCCAGGCCGCTGTACACGCTTATGTCTTTAGAGCTACCATATGCTGACTGAATCACGACGCCCTGATCCTGAAAAGGAAGAATGAAGTACTTCAATTTTCTGTCAAGATGGCAAAAATACTCTGTCCGTGACGTCCACAACTTCAGTAATCTGGATCAATACAGTCACAAGTTTGAGGATTTGCAGCGCCCAAGATTAGATTGCGAGGCATGACTGGAGTGACGCTGAGTAACAGGATCAACAACGACGTCGTTCGAGTTAAAACGTGGATGGTGAAGAAGTTTTAGGACAGTAGATTCGCGCGTTTTAAGATGATTCGGGCACATATTGAGTATGGATGATGGGAGTTGGATGAAGAGGGTAATGAAGGTGGAGGTAAGCGGACGTAGGCCTAGAGGTAGACCGGAAGTCTGGGTGGATGAATGGCGTGAAGCAGATGTTAGGAAAGATAGACAAGTGTGTTGGTAGCGACGGAGCGTGCAATGGATAAGCGTGAGTGGAGAATTTTTGTGAATGGGTGAGTTTTGACACTGCCCTGATGTGCTTATTGGCCTCAGCGTCTCGCTGAAAAACGGGATGCTTGTGGGAAGGGAGGGTCCTGTCACTATGACGTAGCAGGGGTAAACCAGTTTCACTATCAGGACCTGCTGCTATCACTGACCTCGGACCGCATTCCTTCCTAGAGTGTCTGTTACGGGGTCTCCCGGACGGATCGTTTAGCGCCAAAGGGTTCGTTGCGTGTGAGTAGAGGAGATGAGTGCGCCTTGCTGTCGACCACCACCACTCCTGGGGGGTTCGGCCTAGTGTATGCGCCCTTTTTGCTCCAAACGCCAAACCAACAATCAAGTTATGAACATTTTGTTTTGTGTCCGAGTCAATTTTACTACTTCGTAAAGTCAATGTCCTTAGCGTGGCTAATGTTATAGGTATGCACGGGTGCCAGAAAACACAGCGCAAACGTGTTCAAGTTCTTGAGCGCCGGAAAAAAAAAATATAAAAACGGGAAACCTATGCACAGTACCTCACGCACGAACAAGGCAAGGACGTTCTAACGCAACCATTGTTCGTGCACTTGTGATGCGGTCGGGTGATCGCAAAATCCCTACCGTAGGTTGACAAAACTAGCCTATTTGGACAAGAGCTCAAACTAGAGCACTTTGGGCGATAGTTCAGAAGAAACTTGATGAAAGAATCAGCAACAATAGAGTTTTTCCCCTTAAAGAAACTATTAGTATTCACTTCATGTGCAGTAGAGAACGAAAATAATCATTATAACTATGAGTGCGCGGCAGAACAATCAAGCTAATCGAGAGATATTTTTATGATTGTTGGCCCTGTACCTGCACAAGGCTCTTCAGGTAGCTGGCCTTGTGTCCAAGCGGGTCGGTGGTGATGCCGTCAACAAACGACACCAAACCGTGAGGGAAGTTGTGTTTGGCGAGCCACGTGAGCACCTGAGGAAGGAAGAAGGTAGCATCAATCACAGCAGCGTTTTTTTTTATTAGCTGTAGTAGCTTGAACGGAACAGATAGATGTGCTGGGACGGGATATGCCGATATGATGGGAATTGAAGGAAAAGGTTCCGTTCTGTTGTTGTTTTATTTCATATGTTGCTATAGAACTAACTCTGCAAAGAAATCAACTGTAGTTAGGTGAATTTGAGGAAGGTTCTTCAGTGACAGTATTAAAATTGAAGACACTCTTATAAAGGCAACTGACATTGGTTACAGCACTTATGATAACTAAGAAGTTTATTTCTTGACGTAGGGAAGTGATTTTAGTAATCTATAACGAAAAAGAAAAAATACACATGAGGCTCAATAGGGGGCCATATGCACTGTCACCCAACCTCCGTCGTAAGAGGTGTCATGAAAAAGTCCTCGGCTCAAGACAAGCGTGCCATAAAGCTGTTTTGAACCAGTGAAGCAGCGTTGTGTTGCTCTGCTGCGTAATACTGTACTTGCACTGCGCACTTTTCACCGGCTGCTGAGGGCATATAAGAGGCTTTCCGCCACCCTCTGACCCATACAAGCCATGATAGCCGAAATGGATAATAAATGCCTTGGAAAGCAGTCGGTCACTCCGTGTACTCCGTTACTAACTAAAAGTACTTCCCTCATCAATATGTTTAGTTATCTGCCGTAACTCCTAATAAGAGTACACAGATACAGATACTTGGCTGCATCCCCCAGAAAGGAGGGTGGCCGACGGCAAGGAGCTCCTAAACCCTCATACGCTCACACTCACACAACTTAGCCCTTTTGTGTTAAAGGATCCGGCCGGTAACTCCGCAAAAAACACTCTGGGTTACGAGTGCAGTCCGAAGATCCGTTGTCAGCAGCAGAGCAAGACAGTTTTCACTGGTTTACCCCCGCCGCATCATATTGGCCGGGCCCCCCCACAAACGACCATCCCGACAACGGGATGCCAAAGGCGGGAAAGCACATCAGAGCAGCGTCAAAATCAACCATTCATAACCTTTCTCTAATCACGCCTGTGCATTGCACGCTCTCTCGCTACTTCCACATTCATGTCTCTCCTAGAGTACACGACACGTACAGTTACCATAGCAGCCCTCAAGCTCACGGTTGCGGTAAGCCCTTCGATGGAACCGGTGAAATAGACTTCGACAAAATTTACGGGGCTGGAGCTTTACATGGCGGGGTGCTTTGGTCTATGGAATAGGAAGATAAGTCAAGATTCGATCCTCGTGGCAAGGGAGACGAGATTTAAAAGAGGCCTCGTGGGAAGGGAGACTACGTTTAGAAGGGGCCTCGTAGGGAGGGAGACGACGTTTACACAAAGCCTCGTGGGAAGGGAGACGACGTTTAGAAGAGGCCTCGTGGGAAGGGGAACGACATTTAGATGGGGCTTCGTGGGGAGAGATACGACGTTTACACGAGGCCTCGTGGGAAGGGAGACGACGTTTACAAGACCTCGTGGGAAGGGAGACGACGTTTACAAAGAGGCCTCGTGGGAAGGGAGACGACATTTACAAGAAGTCTCGTGGAAAGGGAGACTACGTTTAGAAGAGGTTTCGCGGGGAGGGAGACGACGTTTATAAGAGGCCTCGTGGGAAGAAAGACGACGTTTACAAGAGGCCTCGTGGGAAGAAAGACGACGTTTACAAGAGGCCTCGTGTGCAGAGAGACGACATTTAAAAGAGGCCTCGTAGGGAGGGAAACGATGTTTATTATATTATTTTCAGGAGGGGTCGGGGGAAGGGAGACGACATTTAGATCAGGCCTCGTGGGAAGGAAGATGACGTGTTTAGAACAGGCCTCGTGGGAAGGGAGACACCGTTCGTTACAAGAGGCCTCGTAAGAAGGGAGTTGATGTTTACAAGAGGCCTCGTGGGAAGGAAGACGACGTTTAAAAGAGAAACTTGCGCGGATTTGAGTCGTGCTGAGTTTAGAGGACTGAAAAGGCCTCGTGCGTTGAAGGATCGTTAGACCTTGATGCCGAAGAAGACCTTTAGCTTGAGGAAGATTAATGCATACAAATCGAGCTCTATTATGAGTAGGGTTGAACCAACGCAACGTTGATTCACTAGGTAATAGCTCACAAAAAGAGGGAGGCCGACGGCAGGTCGTACCTCGCATTCCTCTCACATTCACACGCGAACAAACTCAACCCTTTAGCGGGTCCAACCAGGAGACGCCGCAACACACACTTCGGGTTAGGAGTGAGGTCCGAGATCAGTGTCAGCCGCAGGGTCCGACAACGTTAACTGAATTGCCTCTGCTACCTGCTGCATCATGGTAATTTCGCGGCCCGCCCCCTCATATCCTGTTTCGCAACGAGACGCCATGGGCGGGAGGGCACATCAGGCAGCGTCAAAACTCCTCCATTCACAACCATAGTCCACTCACGCCTATCCATTGCACGCTCTCTCGAGGCCTCCTCAATCATGTTTCTCCTTCCTAATGTCTGTTCCACGCCATGCTCCACACAAACTTCAGTCTACCTCTAAGCCTAGGTCCACTCACCTACGATTTAACAACCTTTTTACCAATCTCCCATCACCCATCCTCACCATGTGCCCCAACCATCTCAGAACACGAGCATTTACGCTGTTCCTCTAACTTCCTCACCATCATGTTCAAACACGAACAGCGTCGTTATCGATCATATCTCAGCGTCACTTCAACCATGCCCCTCAAACATGTCATCTCGGAAACATTCAACCTCTTCTTCTCATCTGCTCTCGCCCCCAAAGTTTCAGCCCGGTGGGGCACAGTAGGGACAACTGCCCAGTCATACAATCTTCTGCTTTTATACCAAGCGTCGTACAGCTCATTACACTCATAAGTGCACCCAACACTTTACACCCTTCCTTCACTCGCGATTCCACCTCAGTTTCCACTAGTTCAGTCTTCTCCACAAGATAACCCAAGTATATTCTTAAAAACATTAATTTTCCTCCAATTACTTTCTACTTGGGTGGACACTAATCCGGCTCAAAACGACATTCCTTGAACATGTCTGTACGGTACTTTTACCCACGTGAATTCGCAGCTTCCTCTCCACACATACTTTACCAAACTCCGACACTAGATTACACAACTTCTCCGAATCTGCCAACACTGCTGCATCATCCGCAAACAGTAACTGGCTAAACTGCCAACTCCGCCCATTTGCTCTCAACAGCCTAAACCTCGATTCATTACACTCGCGTTCACCTCCCTGACCAATCCATCCATGTAGATATAGAACGACCAAAGAGACATGATGCAACTTTGTATCTGTCCCACTTTTACTGTGAACCAAGCACTCACCTTACTCCCTACTCAGACGCATGATCTTCTGCCAACATAGAAACTCTGGACTGCTTTCAGAAAAATTTCAGCCCGCTCCATACAACACAGCATTCTCCAAAAGGCCTTCCAATCGACTCTATCGCAAGTCTTTCCAGACCTATGAGTCCCAGAATGCATCCTTTTTCTTCGCAATGAATTTCTCATAGACACGTTTCACTCTAATTATCTGATCAGCACACCCTTTTCCCCTCCCAAAGTCACACTGTTCCTCGTCAATAGCACCATCCGCACTATCTCTGATCCTCTTGATAGCACACACTCCTGTATAACTTCACCTCACACAGCCAATAGGCGGAAACCTCTCAAGTTGCTGCATTCATTTTCGTCTCCTTTTCCCATATACAGGTACAATACGAGTACTGCGCCACTCAATCGGCACCACGCCCAACACAAAACAGATTTAGTAGCCTCACCAACCATTCCGCTACAGTCACTCCGACCCTATTTAGGCACTCACTAGAAACTCCGTCCAAACCATTGGCATTCCCTACTTTCATCACCACTACCGCCTCCCGTATCTCTTCCTCAGTAAAGCCCGCAAAAGTTCTTGCTTCCAAAATAGGCATTCGTGCACCACCATCTACAGCAACAATAGCAGCGACTATGACATTCTCAACATTCAACAACTCCTCAAAATATTTAGCCCACCACCTTTGTGCATCACCATTCTCCAACAATACAACAACCGACCGTTTACATCTTTCACCACCGCCTCTTTCCATCATTGTTACTTTTTTCCGGAACATCTTCTTTCTCTGCTTAAAATTATTGCATAACAGCCTACCTACTCCAACTAGCATCAGCATCTCTCTGGCTCTTTCACCACACGCTTCAACTCATTCATTTCCTCCATAGTTCTGCAACCACTCCTCAAAAGCTCTTCTCTTCTGCGTCAGCGATATTTTAACCTCATAATTTCACCAGTCGCCACTTTTTCTCCAATACTCGCCCACACGACATACAATTCTCTCACATCTCAACTGAACGTCTCCCATTCTTCCTCAACATTCCCCATGCCTTGCTCTCTCACAATGTCATATTCCTCCTTCAGCGCCAGCTGGATCTCCTAGGCTCTGCTGGCGAAAATACAGATACAGATACAGACACTAGGCCGCATCCCCCAGAAAGGGGGGTGGCCGACGGCAAGGCGCACCTCACACCCTCACACGCTCACATTCACACAACTTAGCCCTTTTGTGCGAAAGGGTCCGGCCGGTAGCCCCTCAACTTACACTCTGGGTCCCGAATGTACCGAGGAACCGTCGTCAGCAGCAGGGCCCACAGTTTTCACTGGTTTACCCCCGCCGCGTCATAATGACCGGGCCCCCCCACCCACGACCATCCCGACAGCGGGATGCCAAG
>SDVV010033208.1:0-11326 GCA_016164225.1 Gammarus roeselii
TATAATATATATAGATATATATATATATATACATATATATATACAGATATATATATATATACATATATATACATATATATACATATATATATATATATATACTGCTAGCTACTTTCCAAAATGCTTCTTTGCGTCGACCGGGGTGTTGCCCCGCGGTCGGCAACACTGCGTGACTCCCCGCACCCCCCTTTTGGGCACCAAAAGATCGGAAATGTCACTATTTGACTGCGGGGCTTGAAAGAGCAGGTCTTTGTTAGTAACTATCAGCTACTCGTAGAAATTCGATACGAGCACAGAATTTATGGAAAATCGCCAAAGTGAAGGTGTGTTTTTCAGGTCCCCAATAATTTCAGTTCGGAAAAATCCACGTTCCGCAAACTTTGATGCTGTGGCTACAGTTTCCATTGTATTATGTGAAAAATTGGTAGTGATACACGGAATAAGTCGTAGTTTGTTGCGTAAGAAGAATTTTGGAGAGAAATGTAAACTTTTGTAGATATATACAAATATACAACCGCGGGGAATCACACCAGGTGAGAGAACGATCGGGAGTGATTCCCGCACCTATTTTATTGATAAATATCTTCGCTTTTCTTCAAAGAAAAGTAATTAAATGCAATTCTTAACATATAGAATGACATCTGAAAGTAAATGAACCAAAATAATGATACCACAGCTAATTTTGAAACGCATAACAAATTTTATGATGACCCGATGTTTTTAACCCCTGGTGACAGGTCTAGGTCTATGTGGTCATTTATATTCAACACCCACGAACCATCTCTTTTTTCATATTTGTATGCCAAGATAACAATACCTTACCTAGCATGCCTTGTATTCCTGTTAATGCAATGAGTTTGCTATAGAATTGAAGAGATACATTTTTTACTTGTTTCACCATAATCTTAAAAGTTTTTTTGTAATATTCGTTCATTTACTGATACTTTAGGGTCATAATTAGTTCAGGAAGTGAAGAAATGACTTCCAGTAATGTTTGTTTGCAATTATTGAAGGAACCCGCGGTGAAATCTGGAAAAAAATTCCTTCGACAGTCGAGTAAGACAGCAGCGGAAGACGAGCATTAAAAAAAACTGTCACAGACGTAATATTTTACTCAACATTTTATTTTAAGCAACTGATATACTAATTTAGGCATGCTCTTTCTATTGGTACTTTCAACCTTTTAATTTGAGTTTCAATTATTGATATATGGGGGGTGCGGGGAATCACCTTGTTCGGTGAGGGAAATAACCCCCGATTGGGGGCCATAGCTCGCCGCACGGTTTTTCATAAATAACTTCTTTTTCGGTTGATGATAGAATGATGAAACTTACTGTGCTTCGTGGTCAAAATAGTAGCTTTACAAACCGTATATACTAAATTTCTCGACGGCGTAATTTATTGAGTTATTTCAAAGTATGCGGAAATTGCGGCCGCAAGTCACCTTGGTCGACGATAGACAACTAATAACGAAATTTTAGTACTATCGCTACCAAATTAGGCCACATTCCATTGGAAACTCTGATGTTTGAAGTTTGTAGAATTTTGATTCTTAGAAACTAAAACTTTCAGGGACCAGACTACACACAGTGACTTTGGCAATTTTTCATAAATACTGTGAGCAAATCCAATTTTTACAAGTAGCTGATACTCACCAACACCTGTTTTTCCAAGTCCCATAGTCAAAATGTGACATTACTAACGTTTTGGCGCCCGAAAAGGGGTGCGTCATCCCAGGTTGTCAACCGTGGCAAGTCACCCGGATTGATGCTAATGCATACAAAATGAGAAGTGTGATGCTATTCAAAAACATACGTACGGGCATATTGCTGAAAGTTCTGATGGTTTCTCCAACCAGGCCCCCGAACCTGCTGCCAAATTGCTCCGGAGTCAGCGTCTGAAAAAAAATGTTTTGTAACATCTAATGTTTCAAGGCTATTTATAAAAGCACATTATGTTGATTGTTGGAGATACTTTATGAGGAAGAAAAGAGGAAGGGTCTTCAATTTTTTGCCTAACCGCATCACTGTAGCTACTCTACACACCATCCCACTCAATGTATTCCACCTCTGAAGAATTACAGTTTTCAAATTTTATTGTTTGGACAATTGAATAATAATTATGGATTCAGATCACATCTCTTTGATAGCTTCAAGTAACAGCAATACCATTGGTGCCCACAGCATAGTTTTAGAATTTTGATTTGCACATCCCTGCAATGAGACTGTATCAAAGTATATATATACATTTCACAATTTCCTCCTGGTGCACACGTACAAAGCTGAAGTCTATACACACATTAATGCACGTCATAGCAGGAATGTTCGTATCAAGATGCAAAATAAAAACTTTTTTGAAACTGATGGTACGTAGTCAGCCGTTTTTACCTACATTGTTCTTGTTCAATCATGCTTAGAGTGCCAACTAGGAGCAAAGTATTTCTTAACTCTAAAATGCACATTGCATTCAAGGTAGCTACTTGGTTCCACATAAAACTTGGTAATTTTATGGAACAAATGAGTATATATGTTGTGTCTGTCACTATTCTACAATACACAGTATTTTTAGTTATGCTAGGTCTGCCCTGAGAAACCTTCCCGTCATGGAAAATATATAAGCCGCATTGCCTCGGTGTGAAAAGTAATCCAACTCAGCCAGACCGTCCACACTCTTTATCCATCTCCTCTGTACACACTCACCAACCTTTGCAGCCACCACACGAATAAGATGGTATCTACACTGACACAAGTCTCTGTGTGTTGGGACAAACTACAATACTGTGCCCTGCAGGACCTACTGGTTAGCTGGAACCAACGCATCAAAATCGATACGACCTCTATAAAACGCAGCACAACACACTAATCCGGATTCAGTCCAAGGTTCCAGGACCGTGCAACTGAGTCAACTGCATCCAACCCACTTTGCAGTGAATGGACATTGCAAGCAACAGACTCCGTGTCCTTGCGCAAGTATCTCAAGTACAACTTGTAGTCATCAGCAAATGCTTTGAAATTGCATGAGAGACCACTAGATATATGATTAATATAAATCATGAACAACAGCGGCCCAAGGACAAAACCCTGAGGCACACCACTTGTCAAAGCAACTGGGCTGCTCACGCTGCCATTCACACAAACGCTCATCACTCTGCCAGAGAGGAACGCAGAGATCCAGGCTAGCAAAAAATTACAAACGCCCAAGGATTCCAATTTGGACAGGAGCACAGCATGACTCACCACATCAAATGCCTTTGAGAAGTCCAGCATCACAACATCCACAATACATCCCACATCAATCCACCTTCCAGCATCATATGTCAACAGCAATTGGTCCTCAGTGCTACAGCCTCTCCGAAAACCACACTGATGATAAAATATTATTGCTCTCAAGATACTCGGTCAACCGTGATACAACCATCCTTTCCAACGATTTACAGCAAACCGAAGTCAAGCTCACACGCCTGTAATTCAGAGGATCAGTGTGGGACTCAGTGTGGTACAACTAGCGTGTGGTACAACTAGCGATCTGCTCCAGGCTTCAGGGACCATTCCGGTCCTCAATGACTTTTGAAAAATCCTACTAAGAGGGAGGGAGAGCTCAACAGCAGTTTCTTAGCGGATGTGGATGGAGGCCATCTGGACCCACACTGGAACTGGGATCAAGAGCGGAAAGGACACGTTGTACCCCCAACCTAGCGGCTGGGTGGGTTGGAGCTGTACTAACAAAGACTCCCGAAAAAGAAGCAGCTAAGACATTTGCACATCCTACCAGGATCCTGCAATATCTCACCCGTTGGCAAGCGGAGATGACACACAGCTGGACGACCAATCTTTTTCTTTCTCACATAGGCATGGAACAGCTTACAATCATCAGGCCTGTTTAGTAAATTTGACTCTTATTTCTTCTTGGAGTCAATGAAAAAATTTCTATACTGCCTATTCAGCTCAGTAAATATGTTATTTCTCAAGAGCACTGTTTGAATTGCAACCCTCTGCCCCTCTGACCCGCTTGTATGCAAGCAATGCCTCTGGTCTCTCTCAAGCTAGAGCGGGGGGCGCCCTCAAAGCCCATGGGGGGCCAGAACAAACAGGCATGAGAGGTATAAAGTTATCAATGAGGGACAACATGGCTGACTGAAGAAAGGAAGAATCTTCACACACTGAAGAATAGCTAAATTCTAGCCCCCAGTCCATCTGGGACAAAGCCTCCGAAATTCTGGCATAATTCCCCTTGTGCCAAATAAGTCTCTCCCCCATGGACACGTGCTCCAGCCCATCCCACTGAAGATATACTCCTACACAACAGGAGAATGCTAGCAGCAAGGCAGTGGTGGCAACACAAACACCTCACCAACACGATCATCCTCAGATGTAAGAAGAAGATCCAGTTTATTGTCAGAGAGAATAAAAGTAAGCTCTCTTACCCCTGCAAAAGTCCAAGAGATAAAAAACAGTCAAAAATTGCATGTCAATTGGCCGGATGTGGTCATCAATAACATCAAAGGACCAGTCAATTGTACGTAAATTACTATCACCTGCAATGATCATCTCCTTGCTAGGGCAGAAGTTCAATAAAAAGTCCAACAAGCCCATATTTTTTTAAATTGTATAAGAAGGAGACCAATAAACATCCATAATCCACAAGTCAAAATGAATTGGGTGCACAACTACAACATTTGAAATGGGCACCTCAAACACCAAAAATGCTATATCCTTTTGCAGATACAGCAGCAATCCATGCTTCCAAGCTGTGCCATGTGTCTCCCCTAACTGTAGTCAGCAATGTTGATGAAGGATTATGCAACAGAAGGTAACAATCACGTCTCACTAACAGCCATCAATACATGAATACACTGCTTCAATAACAAATTTGAGATAAAAATCTACTTTATTAGCTAGTGATTTGACGTTTACATAGCCATCTTATAAAATATTTAAATCACTTAAAAAACTGCTGGAGCTCAGCGCAGAAGAAAATTCTGATCATTTGACCCAGCGGCCCCAACAACCCGATTGGGAGTACCACCACCACCCCGACCAGTAACAGCAACACCATGACTGGCGGTAGCCCCAGAGCTAGACGCAGCAACACCGCGACCATTGGCATAAGAACCGCGACCAGCCGCCGCAGGACCACAGTCAGACAAAGCAACACTCCCACCAGCCGCTACAACACCACCACCTTCTGCAGCAACACTAGCAGCTGCAGCAGCGCTTCACGACCAGCCGCAGAAGCACCACGACCAGCTGCAGCAGCATCACGACCAACTGCAGCAGCACCACGACCAAAAGCAGTGCGGGTCACCACCCTGGCATAGCTAACTGCCTCGACCTGCACCAGGAGCCGCGAGCCTCATCTCCTCACGCAGCCGGGCACCACCAGAACCCCAGACTACAGCCGAGCCAGCCCCACGCTCCTTCCCCGCCCACAGTAGGCTCCTCTTCCTGAACGACTCCTGGCGTTGTTCGTATGTAAGATCCCTCTGGATAAATACACTTTCACACCCGTCCATACCATTCAATTTCCTTGCATTCATTAGAATCTCACTCCTTGCTCTGTCATCATAGATCTTTGCTCTGAACATTCCAATCTGTCCGGTTACTCTATGGACCTCATGCAGGTCACATTCAGACCCAATCAGACGTCCCACCACGCCCTAAAAACCAGTCTTCACATCACTCACGGTCTCACCCAGGCCTCTTAAAATTACGTTCTGTTTCCATTTCATCTGCTCCTGGACCTCCCGCACCTCTTCCCGAACAACTTCATCAAGATGGACGGACCTGAGAAAAAGTTCAGGTGCAGCCTGCTGAGGAGCATGAGCTGTACAATCATGGTTCTGGGCAGCCTGTGTACTTCTCATCAGCACTCGAACCTGGGAACACAAAGCACCAACCGCCCCAACCAGCGGTGTGATGATCATCCCTGTTGGTGTGTTAACTTGAAGAATTCAGTACTAGAATGAATGCTTTTGCCTTGCAATTGATGTTCAGCAAGGTCAGTAAGTTGTCCACACATGGGGAAAAAGCTGGGCCTATATTCTTCTTTGCTATAAGGAGGCGTTTATCAAGAATATTGGTGATGTCATTGAGTGCTGGGTTGTTGATTAGGCTCCTAGTCTTGAAATAGTAAGACTGTAGCAAGAGTACGTCTCTCCCGAGCAGAAAATGAAGCTTGTTAACAAAGCACATTCAGGGATTTGGTGAAAGTTGAATGTAGCATGAGGGTTGTGATACGCAAAACTTTGTTCGTGATGATCGAGAGAGGTTCAAGAGAAGTTTTGGCTGCTAAACCATAAACAACTGCTCCAAAACGTGAGCGTATTATATTCTGAATAATGCCATGTCAGTGTCCGTATTGGCACCATATTTCAGGGAAGTTACTAACAGGATACCTAAGCCTTGTTGGCATTTTGCAGCAGGTTTCCAGGGCTGCAATGTGGAGTTGCCATGTGAGTTTAGAGTACAACACAATAGCCAGGAACTTTATCTATTCTTCATATACTGGAGGAGTGTTGTGCAGCGTTAGAGTTGGTTTGTGGTGTAGCTAAGCTGGGCACAAGGGTAAAATGCACGTTTCTAGTTTTAGAGGGCAAGAATTGTAATCCATTAAAGGAAGCCCAGTTCCGGACTTGGTTTAGACCCTTCTGAAGTTCATGTTGAATAATTTAAAGATTAAGGTGCATGTAGCTTATTTGTAGGTCATCCACGTACAGTGATGAAAGCAGTCTTCCATCACATGAAAGAATGTTGGCAAGCTGGTCGATCTTGATGACAAAAAGGGCGCCATTTCTTGCGGATTCAATAGTGACAGAGCATCGCTGACCTTGACCCTGAAGGTACAACTTTGCAGAATTTGATAGATAAAATGAGGTAAGAGGCCTCTCAACCCCTTGCAGTGGGGGTCCTATATGATACAGTATTTCACGGCAGTAGCATATTTATGCTTTTTCAACGTCTAAAAATATGAAAACCACATGTTCCCCTCGGACGAAAGCCCCTCTTATGTCTGATTCTAGTCATACAAGGTTGTCCGTTGTGAAGTGGCCTTTGGTATTCAACAGAGGATGGTCCACGTAACTACCTGTCCATTGCCTTGGACAGAGGACGCTGGTAGAGGGAGAAGGGTGGTAGTTTTGTGGGCCACCATGGAATTTTTCAGGTTTGGGTACATGGATAATTATAGATTCTCATCATTAATCAGGGAAAAATGAGTTTGAATGCATTATGTTAAATGTTTTTAATAGATGCTCACGAGCGCCTTTGTGGAGATTTTTGATAGTGAAGTTTCCCGAGTCTGGTCTAAAGCACATCGTAATTCATGAAGAGATAAAGGTTTGTTGTCAATTTCTTCTTTCGTAGAAGTAAAATCATAATGCTCACTCACTCACTCAACGATGTTTTTCCAGTTGGAAAGCAGCTGTGAAATTTCTGGATTGTGATATCTGGCTATAAGTCTGTGCTAGTTTGTCGGCAATTTCTGCAAAGAAAGAATAGATGGTGCCTCCATCTGAAGGAAGGTGGTTAGGTCGCATGGGGTCTTCCCTGGATATGTCTGATTTGCGGTACACAGCAAATACATTTTTAAACACTAGTCTTGTTCCTGCGGGACCGTGCGCGACGGTAGGCCGTGTGCAGCCTAACACGCTGTTCTGTTGCTTTATGCACCTATTGACATCAGCACGGTTTCGGAAAAATGTCGAAAGTGGATATTGGGAGTGCATGCGGCAACTGCAGCCTGCAATATTTCGTATAGTTGGATGACGAGGTCGTGTTCCGAGACGTCGTCGGGGATGCCATCCATATCGCACCACGTGATATGTGCCGAGCATTCCTCCTAGCTGGCTTTCCAGTAGTTGAATCGAAGTTCTTGTTTAGTAAGGTTGTTTGGTTGGTTGGTGAGGAGTGATATGATGACTGGGTTGCGGTCGCTGTCATGTGCTGAAGGCAAAATTCCCCAAACGAGTTGGGGTAACAGTGTAGGGAGCATATAGATAGGTCGATGGCAGTTCCACTTTCGGGATGATTCGGGCGGGTTGTCTGTCATTGAGAAGAACAAGGTTGCTGGCCATTATCGCTCCCCTAGGGTCCGTTTTCACGCATCCCCACGTTTCATGGTAGCTGTTGAAGTCTCCAAGGAGTAGTATGGGAGAGGGCAGTTGGTTAAGCAGTTCAGTCATTAGTGCTTCCGAGAGGTCGGGCCTTCGTGACGAGTAGATAGATACCACTGTTATTGTCCTTGAAACGCATATCTTTACAGCGATAGCTTGGAATTCCGTCCTCGGAGAAAGAGGGTGGTGAGGTACGCTTTGGTGGGTCATGACTGCCACTCCGCCGTGTGCAGTCACATTATTGTGGCCTTCATGGCGATGTATGACATATTGAGGGATTGTGAAGGTGGCAGTCTCTTTGAGTTTGATCTCTTGGAGGCCCATCACCAAAGGTGTATGGGGTGGAGGTTAGGGATAGTAATTCCTCTTCCTTGTTTACAAGTCTTTGACAGTTCCACTGTTGAAAGGATTGTATTGTTGTTTATTTTGGAGGCGGTCCGCACTCAGACCTTGATGATCTAGAGTGGTCGCGTGGTTTCAATAACTTTCGTGGCGTTTGTGTCTCTGAGTTTGCCCAGGAGTCCTAGATCGAGTGTTCGTGGGAGCATCCGCTTTCGGTAGAGGGTATTTCGCTACAATTACTGAGTTCGTGACTGTGAGTGATCTTGTGGGAGGACGGAGAATGTCTGCTCTTTGTGTTTGCTTCTTGTGCGAGCACGCTGATCTCCTGTGGATTTTCTTTTCAACTGTATGGATGGCTCAGTAGCAGCCGGTGGGTATTTGAGTTGACTGAGGTGCATGGTTGATTTGTCATTTCGAGTATAAGTTCTTTGTTGGAGATTTTCAGTGTGTCCTGATGCAGACGATGATCGTTTTTGCTAACGAGATGTTCTGGTATCGCGCATGCAAACTGAGGGTTGAATCCCTTACTTTGGTTTTCGCTAGGTGTGGTCTCTCATAAGACAGACCAAAGTCTTTCAACATTCTGTTCCTGACGAGCTGTTTCTGGTGGGCTATTGTTGATCTTTATGCTTTGTGGCAGGTGGGCGTCGCGCAACTCGTGGTCGTCGTCGGAGGTGTCTTCATCTCTTTGCCTCTTTGTTTTGGCATTAAAGGACCTCAAGTTGAGGTTGACTGAGGAGGCAGCCTCTATCGCTGTGTCCTCTTGGAAGCCGGTGCTGATCTGATGTAGCTATGATGATCTTTTTTAGATTTTGACAAGGATTATAAATTGCAATGCATTTGTAAAATGTGTATAAATGATAAGAGAAAATTTGCTGACTACCTCAGTTGCTGTATGATCAATTGCCTGGAGCACAATTTCGGGATTTTTTTCCACACATTATTTTTCCAGGCTTTTGCAGTTCTGGCATGCTGTGACATTCGGGCTTCCTGTCTTTCTCTGTACTCTGGCTTTGCTAAGGTGCTGAGCAGTCTTGAGGTTAACTTGGTGAGTTCCCCATTTGTGATATTGACCAAGGTAAAATATAAAAAATGATTTAGCTAGTACTCCAAAATGAGTAAAAATTAAAATCTTTTGATGCTGAAATGATATTTTCCACCCACGCACAAATCTTAATTTCAGTAAAAAAAATTGTGTTGTTGCGGCAGAAGTGGTAGCTAAATATGGATGATATATGCAGTTTCACTCCTATGTGGTAACTTTTTCATGTGGAGTATTATGGAAAATAAATACAATTTGAAAATCAGTAAATACATAGCAAGATACTTGCTGCGCGGAGTGCAATGCTCGGAGCGGGATGTGCGGTGGTTGGGGGGAGAAGTAATTTTGTGAAGGGTGACTAGTTGAGGTGTCGTGATAGAAAAGATGGAAAGATGTACAATGTCAAGGTGGTTGACCTCTGTGATGTAAGAGTTAAGGTCCACTATGTGGGATGGGGGAAGAGTCGTGAGGAGTGGGTGGAGCTCGATTCAGGTTGCCTTGAGGAGACTGATGCCGGGAGTATGGGTTCCGGTGGCGGTTTGGTGGTGGCAGAGCCATGTGGGGATGGTGATGCTTCCAGCACAAGCTCAGTGGAGTCCGTGATTCAAGCACTGGAGGAGTTCAGCAGGGGAGAAATTTTGACCATGGAGGTGCAGAGAAGGGCAAGTCTGGGGGGGGGCACTCCTCGATGTGGCGCGGCTTTTTCGCTGCAGTCTACCCCTGTGAATGCTGGTGCTCCTGAGCGACGCTGCTTGCCGTCGTCCCTGCCTTCGCCTGCTGTGGATCTGCTGTCTTCGCCTTTGCGGTCGGCTGCGGTGCCTGGTGGCTCTGCTGACGTGAGTGTGCGGGGTTGCAGGGGGCAGAGTGCTGGGCGTGCTGGCGGTCTTGTGGGCAGCTGGGCAGCTGTGGCGGGCGCTGGTTTGGCGTGTGGCTTTTGCTATACCAGGCTGAGTGGTCAGCCTGTTTTTTGTGGTGTTTGTCGGAGGGGTTTCCACTCAGAGACCGTGTGTTTAGGTATTGAGGGGAGATTGATTGATGCTGTTCTATCAAATTCGTCGGGTGCTGTAAGGTATATCTGTTGTCACTGTCGATGTTGCGGAGATAATTCGGAGACTGTCAACCATCTTCAGGAGTCTTTTTCTGTATTGCTGGTGGCGGTCGGAGCATTGGTGGGACAGGTTAGAGGTATGATGGTGGGTGAGAGGAGTGGGGGCAGTTGTGAGTCTACTCAGGAAAGTGTAAACAGACTGGTCGTTTGGGAGGCCGTGCTACTGATGGTTCCTCTGGAGTTGGGCTGTTTAGGGCGGATGTCCTTGAGGAAGTGAGGGAGCTGAATGAGAGGGAGAAAAGGAAGTGCTCAGTTATGCTGAGAGGTTTTGAGTGTGAGGCCATTGAGCTGGTGGAAGCAAAGTTTCATGATGTGTGCCATGTCTTGGGTGTCAATGTTGTTCTGACTGACTTGGTCAAGATCGGCACTACTGGTCTGTCCAGAGCAAAACTGACCAATGAGGCGTGCACTTAAGGCATCAGAGGGTGACGGAGAGGAGAGAAGTGAATTCTTGGCGGCTGCTGCGGGATGGGGGGGCTGATCCCAGTGCTGGTTGGGGTGGGCCTGTTGTTGTTTCCAGGGATTCCTCTGGTTGTGCACTGGCTAGTGATTATCGAGGCCGTGACGGTCGCGCTAAGGCAACTGCGGTGGTAAGTCGTGGTGTTGGGAGCGGTGGGCGTGGCGGTGCTGGTGACCGCGGAGGTGCTGATAGCCGAAAAGGTGTTGGTGGGGGCAGGGGGGATGCTGGAGGCCGGGGGGATGCTGGAGGCCGGGGGGATGCTGG
>SDVV010033209.1:0-11326 GCA_016164225.1 Gammarus roeselii
TGTATAATGTGTTGGTAAGTCGATTCATTTACCTACATATCAACATTATTGTTATTTATGGGGGTATAGTGATGAAAAAATTATGAATTCGTGAATGTCGTCTTCTTGCGGACAGCTCTTGCGGAGAGAGGTGGACGGCAGCAGTCTGTTGCAGTCAGGTAGAGGAAGCAATCCCTCAGCAGTGATGGAGTGTACTGCAAAAGAAGGACCTGCAGAACTGGCCCAGTCGCTTAGGTTGACCGCTCAAAAGATCGAGATTTTTGTGAGCCTCCTGAGTTAGCAGCAGAATAGAGATGCATGGCTGACATCCCTCAAGTCCGGTTGACGAAGTTTACAACCTCTAAATGGATGAAAAGTTTAACTGTAGCAAATACACTTGCTAAACACACTTGCTAAACAATGAACTCCAATACTGGTTCACTTGTCAAGCGTCGATGAGGACGGGCAGATTCGTGGATGCTGGGCACTGGTCGCCGACTACACTGCTATTTTTTGTCTTCCTCTTCATAAATAATCTCCAAATGTTGTCGATAGATATTCATTACTATGGCCTGACGGTGACGGACGCACTAGCCCGCCCCTGGCTGTCTCGTTGAGAACAGAATGGCCGTGTGCTGGGGTTGTTTGCCAGGAGGAACTGAATTGATAGGCCAATGTTAACGTGACTGAATTGTATCTACTGAATGGAACATCATGAAGCCGAAGCGTACCGAAGCTTTGGCTTCGGCACGCTGCAGCCTTGGCAATTTTGCCGAGACTTCAGCTTCTGTCGAAGCCAGGGACATCTTTTGTTGAATCTTTGGCTTCGGCAAATTATTTTAGCACAATTTGTACCATTCAATTATTGAAGTAATTAAAAATTTGGAACTACTGCTATTTATATATTTTTTTAAATAATGATTTAGTCTTCACATTAAAAAAAATTTGACCCCTGACTTAAGAAATTCGTAACTTTGATATTAAAAGTCTTTTGAAATGCAAAATGATTACGGGATTTACGAAAATAAACATCATTATATTTTTGGCTTATGCTAGCTCTCTATGATGGATCTATTAATATAATTTGAAATTTTAATTTTCTGCTGTCGAGAACTGAATTAATCTGACTCCATAGTCAATATTAAATATTTATGGGTACGCAAACAAAAAAACTCCTATGGGATTACTTCAATGTTAGCGAGGAAGATGTTGCTAAAGCAGCGTCCATACTTTACAAGAATAATTCGTCTAGGGGCAGCAAACACACTCACACAAAATGTCAACAACAAATATTCTAAAATATAAATGTTGATTTTAGTCAGATAGATAGCTATTAGATGAATTCAGCTATACCTAAATAAAAGTTTCGGCTTCAGCAGACTGGCTTTGGGCGAAACTTCGGCTTCGGTAGAACCCCAGTATCTACAAAATTTCCTAATGACATTTTATATTCATTATTCTCTGTCAACGTTTGGCAAGAAATAGCGACCAATGATGGAGCTTGGATTAACCAGTGAGAGCTGTCGGGCCCAAGTGCGGACATGAGCTCAGTCGTGGCCCGTAGTGTGCGAATTGGCTCCTTACCGGTCCATTACGCAAAGGGCTGAGACTCGGAGGGTTTTTGTGTGTATTGAGGGGAAATCTAGGAATATCTAGACACCGGCTTCCTCTTCCTTGGGGGCTGCATGGTAGGACGTATCCCTATGTCCTCAGGACGATGAAATCCCTTATTTTACGCAGTTGTGAAGAACACGATTATATCAAATTATTTGAGCATGCAATTAAGACCTGACGAGCCTCGTTGTTTTCAAAAGCTGGCAGCTTATCGTACGAGGGAGTTTGTGCAGACTCCAAGCAGGCGCCTCCGGCAGCGGGCGCCAGTGCATAAATCTTCCTAAATGGTAGCGCATTAATCAGCGGCCGGGCAAGGAGAAATAGAAGGCGCCCTACACCAGTGGGGAATATACTCTTTTACTCTGCAAAGGCGGACTCGTGTTTATGGAGAGAAGAGTTTACGAAGAGATTCCTGAGTTGGCAGTAAACTGTGGTTGGAAAATTATTGCAATTCGACGCAATACCTTCAATGTATCGAAATACTTGATACTTGTGGATTGGGTGGATGTGCGAGATATATTATTACAAGACGCATAGTAGTAGAAGGTGCATTAGAGTCTCTGAATTCGGTAGAGAAGAAGTGATTGATATCTCTCCTGGATTGCGTTGTGCCTGTCAACATAAGTCGGTATTCAATCGTACTTAATCTTATGAAATGTATCATCAGTGCAGACTAGTTGGCTGTATTGATAGTTTTTGAGAGGAAATGAGTTTAATACCTTTAAATGGTTCTACAAACAGACATCTGTACCTAATGAATATCACTCCTCAGTGATGCAATATTTAGGTGCAAAGCATTTATTATCACATATTCGTCCAAGTGATCTGACTTATTGAGTAGTGATTGCAATCATGAAACATGGAATAGATTCCTCATCCAGCCAAAATAGTTGAATTCGCTTGGAACCAGAAAATCGTATGGTCACCCACATCCAGCATTGCGTTTTTGATTTCGTTTATGTGAGAAATACACTTTCGTCGTTAACTGTAAGCTATTTCGATTATTTTTCATTCCACTGGATGTTTGATAGCATCAAATATTGTTAGTAGTAATAAGAATGCACTCCAACATTCCGTCATGCACCTGACGTCACAGATCGACCGCCATGTTTGGTTAAGATCATCTGGTCGCAAAAGAACTTGCATTTCATAGATGAAAGACGATGAGGCGCTTGTAAAGGGGTGCTCAAATCGGCCTACGATACACTCAAACAACTTTAGGAGTAGAACTCACCCGCATGCTTGAGGAGTTGAATAAGACTGTTGCGCCAGTTAGGATACTACGCACGGAGTACAATATTATTGTACTGCAACTGCTGCCCCGAATGGAGGAGTCGTGCCCCACTGTACGTGCAACCTCCATGTTCTCCCCTTGGACTAATTGCAGTACTTCGTATACCCCTTTTGGGAGGAGAAAGAACAGTGAGTGAGTTTACCTGCCCCACTGCACCGAGTAATGCCATCCAGTCCTTGTTGGGATCAGTTTGTGCTACAATTGTAAAATTCCAGCAAATTGAATCATTTTACACGTGTCCTTTTCCGCTAGAGGTCTTTACAGAAATAATCTTATATCATCTGTAGATTTCAGTGACTGAAATGACACCACTTGGCAATCAACAGATTGATTTACCTCGAAAAAGCCCTATGTAACTACAGTTACACTTAAATAATAATATGTGAAGTAAATTCTGCATAAATAACCGAAAACCTGAAACGAGCAGATGAAATTCGTTAATAGAAGCCCCCTCCCCCCTCTCGATTGTCACTCGACACTCAAGACGTTACAAGGAACGAAGTACTGAAGCCTTTAGCAAAAAAATTGTGACTTCAAATCTCATGCAATACAGAGTTTGAGTTGTTTCTATGTAGCGTGTTCAATCTCGTATCATATACTGCCGAAAAAAGGGACCTTGCATAAGTTGTTGATGTTGTAGGGTACACCTTCTCAATGAGAAGTTCTGACTTTTATATAAATGAACCCCAGAGTACATCAGATGTGGAAGATGGTAGCGTGTGAGTCGATAGTGAATCAACTGCAACCTAAAAACTCACGACACTTCCAGTGTGTGGGGGAAAAGGGAGATAACAGAAGGCGAGGACAAGACAGGGTGTGATCTGAAGGAACCACTAACTGCGATGCAAACCAAAGTTAAACAAAGAAGAGAACAAGGATTTCAGAAACCCTCTCCAATTTGCTGGGAAAAATCTATCTAAGATATCAGGGAATACCTGTGTAGTCGATCCTGAGCAAGGGTGCATGTTGAGCCACAGCGGACAAATCCTGACACCCGAGCCCAAGATAGAAAGTCTCCTCCTGTGACCCCCCTTCTCCTGGGGTCATTATACAGTAGTCCCGGCCTTGATCTCCCTCCGTATTCACTTCCTCATTCTCCACATCTTAGTCAGGAACCTCTTAGTTACCTCCAGTCATCTCCCAATCGGTGTTCTTGCCAAATGCCCAAAAGAAGTGCCATTATATCCCTCCAATCTCCCCCGAGCTCCCGACCTCTGGAATCACTGCATCCGTCAGTTCTCCTCTCTCCCTCTCGTAATAATTACACCTGAGCTCAAGATGCTGAACTGTTCTCCTTGCTTGTTCCAATTGAACCGCTACCAATGCAGGCTTGAGTAACGCAGTTCTCTAGAATCAACTCTGAAGAAGGAGACAGACACACGAATGAACGCGGCAGCGCACATGTTGCTCGTCGCACAGACACTGTCAACGCTCGGCAGCCCAGGCGCAGCTTCGTAGAAATCACTTACTCCACTACGATACTCGCAGGGCAGTGACATCTTCGCACGGGAATGTATTAATTTCAAAATGTTCCTGAAAACAACATGTTGAAATGAACACAAACCAGTACCTGAAGCAAAGAGTTGAGTCTACTCACGTAGGCAAATAAAACTTGTGTAGCACCTTCATTTTCTGTAGAATGAGTTGTTCATCTCTTAAAATTGGAATTGTGTTTTACTGGAAATCGAGTTTAAGAAGGAACGAAACTATTATATGCCCTGTTTGTAGTAGGAATAATACGGCTCAATTCTGTCTATTCCAAACGAGTCCCACATCAAATTTGGGAAAATACACTTTATAAAATCAATTACAATTTTTCAGGAAGGCAAAAAGCATTATTGACAAAAAGGAATACTTTAAAAGATTTAGAAACAAATAAAATAAATTTAAAATATGCAAGCACGACGAATGTCAATTAAAACTGCTTCCACGGCAAAATATTTAGCTGACAAACTGAACGTGTTGCCCGAATCCCTTTGCAAACCGTCCTACCTCCCAGCTCGGCGTGTTTTCTCTGTGTGTAAAAAGCACTAGAGTAACTCTATACCCAGTCTCCCATCCTTCCCCCAGCTCACCGTTATTTGCGTCCTGTTCTCTGAAATGTGCATGCTCGCCAAACTCGCCCGGAAGAATGCCAACGTTTTGAAAAGCGTGTCTGAACCGCACTTCCTCACGCACGGCCTGGTCCCTTGTGCCGTGCGGACTGAGTGTGAGTAAGGTCGGCATTGTGCTTTGTGGCACAGGCACTAATGGCAGGTCATTAAAACATTGGGTTGCGGCAATATGTTCAAGTCAGGAGCAAACGTCTAACAGATGTCTTAGTGTGGCATATAGTTCATATATAATTACTTTTTATTAGTAACGTTGTAAGAATATGAGGATGAATGATATTATTATCTTCTTGTGTTTTATTGTAGCACTTTGCAAAAGTCTGGTTAGATGAAAAGTAGTGCAGTGTCATGAGCAGACACTCGTACTGCTCTTCTCTGCACGGCACTCAAATGCTGTTCAACTACGCATCATGAGCGAGTAAAGCCTATATGAATTATTGCAATCGCAACAACGACTCACCGAATTGAATATCCTAAAAGTACCTCGGTTTGACTTAAGACTGCAAATAATTGTTTCAATCAACGTCGAGAAATTATGACGGCATTTACTATTTGTTTTCGAGTGAAAGATGTTACGACCGCCTTCCAGCAACGTTAAATTGTTACTCTTCGTCAACTTTGTTTATTCAGTTTAAACTAGGCATCATGCAGTATAAAAAAGGCATCTCTGTCAAATAAATCAGTCCATGTACACATACGTCATTGGTTACCGTAGTTCTTCTCGTTTTGTTTGCTGATAAGTCGATTGTGCTCATTGGTTGGACGCCTGGCAATGACGGCAGCGTTAATAGAGACGTAACTGGGTCATACCGATCAGGGTGAGATGTCGAATGTGTCAGCGTCTTGCCATTCAGCACTTGTTCCAGATGATTCGAAGGAGAGGGATGAGGGGGGGGGGGGCTGTTGGATGTGCGAGTGTTGTGAGGAGAGGGTGGAGGAGTGTCTGAGCATCATCTGATAGTGTAAGGAAGACTAGGAGTTAACCGAAGGTGGAAGGGGAACGGAAGAGTGTAAGGAGGAAGAGAACTAGTGAAGGTGAGTGATCTGAATGTGGAAAACAGAGCTAAGGAGTTCCAACAGGCGTTGAGGTAAGAATATGATAACATGAGAGGGCAGGACCAGTTAGATGTGGAGGGAGAATGGCAGATGTTCAGAAATGCGTTGTTGAAGTGCTCGAAAAAAAGGTGTAGTGAGCGCCGTGTGGGCGGGTGCAGAAGGGAGAGCTGCGAGTGGTGGAATGAGGAGGTCAAACTGGCAGTGGCACGCAAAAGAAAAGCTCTTGAACCGTGGTAACAAGAGAGGTCGGTGGTGGCCTATGGCTACTATAAAGAGAAGAGGAAAGAGGTAAAGCGGGTGATGAAAAGAGCCAAAAAGGACGCTGATGCCAGGTGGAGCTAACGGTTCTGGTAAGATGTGAAGGGGGTGAGAAAATGGGAGACCGGAAAAGAGGAGCGGTGAAAGATGCAAACGGAGAGTTGTTGACAAAGAGTGGTTTTGTACGGAAAAGGTGGGCTGAGTATTTCGATGAGTTGTTGAATGTTGAGGATGACATTTATGCTGACATTATTGCTGTGGGTGGAGGTGCGCGGTGGCCGGGGATGACATACACTATAGGCTGACATTATTGCTGTGGGTGGAGGTGCGCGGTGGAGGATGACATATAGGCTGACATTATTGCTGTGGGTGGAGGTGCGCGGTGGAGGATGACATATAGGCTGACATTATTGCTGTGGGTGGAGGTGCGCGGTGGCCGGGGATTAAAGAGATGCTTGTAGCAGACATTACTAGGGAAGAGGTGCAGGAGGCGGTAGAGGCGATGAAAGCTGGGAAAGCCACCGGTTTAGATGACGTTGTGACCGAGTGCCTGAAAAGAGGTGGAGTAACGAGTGTCGGATGGCTGATGAGGCAATTGAAACTGTGCTCTGTAGTGAGCGTGGGGCCGATTGAGGGGCGCTTTTTTTGCATTGTTCCGCTGTTTAAGGGGAAAGGAGATATTCATGAGTGCTGCTGCTTAAGAGGTATCAGTTAATTATGTGTGGTCGATAAGTAGTACGGGCAAGTGCTGATCAAAAAGATTACCGAGTGTTCGTACGGCACAATTGCATATGAACATAGTTGCTTTACGAGTAGTAGAGGGTGTTCAAGTTAGATTTTTGCAGAAAGGCAAGTCTGTGAAAAGTGCCCTGCGTAGGGAAAGGAGGTGTTATGGGCCTTCGTGAATTTGGAAAAGGCATACGACATGGTTGACAGGAAAGTGCTGTGGAGGGTGTTGCGTTTGCATTGAGTGGATGAAAATCTGTTGGAAGAAGTTTAGAGTTTCTATTTTGAGAGCAGAACATGTGTTAGAGTGGGGAGATAGGTGAGTGATTGGTTTACAGTGGAAGCGGGTCTTCGACATGGCCGCCTTATGTCTCCCTAGCTGTCCAGCCTCTATAATCTATCTGGATGGAGCGGTCGTATTGGGTCGTGGTGGGCAGCTGTTCGAAGCGAATGAACGGAGTTGGCAGTTGAGCTAGTCACTCTTTGCGGATGATACGGCACCGGTGGCGAATCCTGGGAAGAACCTGTGTAGGCTACTGTCGGAGTTTGGCAGAGTGTGTGAGTCGAAAGCTTCGAGTAAAGTAAAGGAATACGATGCTCGAGGAATGTCGATGCGAGCAGAATTAGTGTCCTCCTCAATGGAGAGTTATTGGTGGAAGAACAGTGCTTTAAGTATCTGGGCTCTCATGTGGAGAAGGCTGATCTAGTGGAAACCGAAGTGAAGTCACCTCTGAAGGAACAGTGTAAAGTGTTGAGTGCACTGGAGAGTGTAATGAGCTGTAGAACGTTGGGGACGACAGCAAAGAGAGGGCTGCATGAGGGTGTAGCGGTCCCAACTATGCTCTACGGAGCCGAGACTTGAGGGGGTGAGAGTATATGAGAGAAGAAGGTTGAATATCTTCGAGATGAGGTGCTTGAGCGGCATGTTTGGTGTGCCGTTGAGAGACATGATCGGTAACGACAGGTGAGAGTTAGAATGGGAGTGGTGAAGAAGTTGGAGTACTAAGTTGATTCGTGTGTTCCGAGATGGTTCTGGCCCCGCTGAAGATGGACGTAGGCTTAGAGGGTGACCGAAGGTTGGATGGATGGATGATGTGAAGCAGGCGTTAGGAAGAAGAGACTTGGGTGTGAGTTCAGAATGATTGTGAATGTATGAATTTTGACGATGCCCTGATCGGTTCCCCCCCCCCCCTAGGCATCTTGTTGCGATACGGTATGGTGGTGGTTGGAGGGGGGGCGGTCATTATGACGTGGCAGGGGTAAACCAGTCATACTGTCGGGCCCTGCTGCTGACATTGACCTCAGACCGCACTTATGACCCGGGAGGTGTGTAGCGGGGCTACCGGCCGAACCCTCCAGCGCATAAGGGCTAAATTGGGTGACTGTGGGTGTATGAAAGAAGTGTGAAGTTCGCCTTGCCGTCGGGGACATCCTTTTCTCGGGTATTCGGAAGAGTGTCTGTATCTGTAATCCAACTGCTCTAAATCCGACGAACATCTTGCAAAACTATGTTTAACTAGTTGCACCTATGGTAACAATCACAACCCAATTAATTCAATATTTAACCTCTATATCATCCCTCTCCCTTCAATTCGCCTTAACCTCCCCCTTTCCATTAATATCCCTTAATTCATACCTCTTTTATTGCCATTTCATCACATAATTTCCTGAATTGCGTGACTCTAGTAGTTGCGTGATAAATATTTAATTGCATCGAATTTATGGTGATTGTATATAGTTTCAGTGTGCCAACGTACATCGAATAGTTATTAAACAACGAAAGGTTTATTTTTAAAAGACATACATAGAACCGCGCTTTAAAATGGAATCACAATCTGTTTGCTGACCCTGAAAAATACGAACAAGTGTTTATTGATTGTATTTCAAATTATATTCTGTATTTTACTACAACTATTTTGATACTAGAGGACTCTGTTTATTGAAGCTAATTCTTCTGCAAACATTGTCGATTCGAAAAATCTGAGAAATCTACTACGAAAATCCACACTTAAAGAATGTTCCAGCGTAATGTAAAACAATAATAATTATACTTTCCTTCGGACTAACTACATCATATGGAATAACTTTTTTTTAAGAAATCAAACGAAGAAAGGGGGAGGTTAAAGAAATGCTATCACTGCAACGTGGTATCTGGTCAGAAGTTATTGTTACTCGGTGATGTAGAGGTGAAAATATCGCGAAACATATTTCAAAGTCCTTGAATACAAAATTTCTACAAATTTTTAGCCCGTTTTTTTAAGCTTCTAGATGGATTTGAATGATTTTTTTCTAATCGTGACTGGCCGCACTATCCACACTTAGTTTCGGGAATGGACGGAAACGGCGCTTGGACATCGTTGCAGGGAACAAGTGAATGAAGGGCTGTTGAAGTCGAGATCCGTAGGGGAAGGGATGTACCAGTCTGAGTCAGATAATGAACGTCCACAGAAGGTATGCCTCGTTTAAAGGAATGCTACAAATTGCGCTTGGATCCGCATAGAAATGCCTTTTGTCCTGAGAAAAAAAATGCTAGTTGTGGGAAAATGTAAATTATCTAACATGATGTCAACAGCTACTCACTTGATGAATAAACATTGGTCAGAATATGTTAAAAAAAAGGCCTGTTTAAATGGTGCAAGTGGTGATACTGAAATCAGACGGAGGAAAGTTATAAGCTGTTGGAAATAGAAAATAAATACCACATTATCAAACCTCATTTCAAGTAGGGGAAACGTCGTAACAATTCAACAACGCGAAAAAGTTGCCTATATATTCGATTTATTGAATTGAACTCTACATTTGGCCCATTTCCATGTACGGGGTTATTTTATCTATTTTAAGATGGCTTGCGAGTCACGAATTTGTGAGAATGAAGTTAATGAGGCTGTCGGTGCTATTCAGTGCAGTAATCTTTTCCAGTGGGGCCCGACCGACGGCTTTGCATAAAAAAGTGAGCCTACTGCCAGTAGGGCCCGACCGACGGCTTTGCATAACAAATGGGGCCTATTGCCAGTAGGGCCCGACCGACGGCTTTGCATAACAAAGTGGGCCTACTGCCCGTAGGGCCCGACCGACGGCTTTGCATAACAAAGTGGGCCTATTGCCAGAGGGGAGTGGGGCGCAGGATGAAAACGAAGATCTTTAAATAAAATATCAGTGAACAAGAACAATAAAATAAAGAAGCGAACAGTGGCCACTTTGGCGACTCGGATGCTTTGCCATGATACCTTACCCAGATTTGTTTGCTGACATCATCAGCGATTATTGCGGATTATGGCACAGTATTACAAATCAGGGGTAAAATAGTCACCTCATAAATATTTCATCTCATCAATATTTCCTTTAAAATGGTTTAAAAATAAAATTTAATAACTGTCATCGTGACTTTTGATTGGGAACTCGGTCAATTATTACCGATAATCGCCGGCGACGACTCTAATCGCCATTAAACAACGAAACGATGAATTAAACATGCATTGACATTTTTCAATAACTGATTTCTGTCGACTTTTGAGGATATCGACTTGCGAATATTCATTCAATGCAGAACAACGGTTAGAAATTGTTAAATAGCCGCTTTGATTAGTTTCGAATGATGACCAGAGATAAATAAGACCATAGCGAAACAATGAAAAGATATTTTTAATAATAATACCTTTTCCTTTCATCTGACTTCGATCGGCTTTTAAACCTCGACCAGTGAAGATAAATTTCATTGCTGAACAACAATTAAATTTCGAGATTTACTCAATGTTAGAATTCATTGTCGACTTACGAATATCCAAATTCTAAACAAATGAATTCATCAATAATTTCTTGTTGAGTGTGTTGCAGGTTACTGCAAAGTATGTCATCTTCAAACACATTTGAAATGTGACCAATAAAATAATAAATAAAACTATTAACATCAATTCAAATCGCTGTTGGTGGACGTCCATCAATCAGGATGCCAACAGTTATGATGCAGATGTTATGTATTGGCCAATTAGGACGGCAAAGAAGATATTGTCGTGAATGCAACAGAGCACAACAACATAAACAACCTCTATTGCCTCTCCCAATACTTACCAGGACGTTGGAAAGAAGTGATCGAACTTCAAAGATAAGATTATCGGATAGTTGTGGACAATTATTCTAGTTTCCTTGTAGCAGTCAAAGTGATTTCAATATAATCGTCAAGAGTGATCGTCCACTGCAACATCACGTTTGTCACATTCACTGCAACATCACGTTTGTCACATTCACTGCAACATCACGTTTGTCACATTCACTGCAACATCACGTTTGT
>SDVV010033210.1:0-11326 GCA_016164225.1 Gammarus roeselii
TTTAAATGTATCCTACACTAACAGCCATCCTAATTTGTACCATCATTTATTTGCAAATAAGGCATTCAAAATATCCCAACACAAAATATACTCTGATTTCACAATACGTAGTAACAAACCGTTAAAACACGTAACGAAATGAGCACATCTAGAGATAAGATCTCTGTGTGACATTTGCCGGATAGAGATTATCAAGCTGATTGCCACTTGCGGTTGGACTACAGGAGACACTTCCATTTGCGTTTTGGTCACCCCAAAAGTAATCACCCAGAATAGAACTAAATAAACCTACATATACAACGTCCAAGCGACTAAGTCATTCACACTAAAAAATAACATACTTCCTAACAATTACATTATCCGAATCAAAAAAATTGCTTATAGTCGCCCTGTATCCAGGAACGCATCCAACTTTTTGCCCAGGGGGGTCCTCTACCGCACCCCCAAAAAATTGCGTTACAGCTCTTTATGCTCTACTGCCAAGTACTAATTTCCATTCCCTTCACTGTCACATGTTAGTATAATCTCATATCATGGAAACATGAAATTGTCAGGCAGTATTTTTTTCGGAAAGTATTGAATTAGAGTCGTACGACTCTATTATAATTAGAGTCGTAAAAAAATGCTTTATATATTTCAGAAATAACTGATTGACTACTCATCAAATAAAGCACATTCCATAACATATTCGTTATGATGTCTTTTTCGGCATGCTGTTCATTTCAAACCCTATTTTTCCCTCAACGCACATACTGTATATTTTAACTGGTTATGTCCCCACAAGCCATGCACGGGCGAGGCTTGTGGATTTAGATTGACCTGAAATAGCAAATACTATAGTTTACCCTAAAATCATTTCGGAATTCTTCATTAAGTTTCTTACTCATTTTAGCAGAGCAGTGAGCGAGCTGACAGGCCGGCATCATCAGCAACAGGGCCCAGCAGATGCCACTGTTCTACTCCCGCCGAATCCAATGCCGCACCCAGCGATTCGGTCCCAGAACGGTGCAATTAAAAGTTGAGCTCTTCATGGCCGTGTTAAACTTATTCGTCGTATTTCCTTCTGCACTCAAACTTTTCGCGAGGCGCAAATAATTTAGAACTCAGTCAAAAAACTTTATGATTCGCAATTCATATTTATAGAGAAGCAACACTCAACGTGATGGCAAGTTCCCTGGAAGCTTTCATGTCAAGAGATACCTTCCTCCCGGACGCCATCCATCTGACCTCTTCATTTGTCTTCAAATTGCGGGTTTTATTGAAGTATAGAACCAAGTATATATATTTCAGGTGGTCAAGCACCAGCTTGAAACCTTGAAAAAATAATGTTGTAATTTTCCATGAAGACGGCAGTGTACTTGCACCTTAGGATTTTCATTTTGTTGGGACACTGAAGAATATATTAGTTTGCGTATAATCATTGCTAACCTGTCAATGTTTTTTTTCATTTCAATTTCTGCTAAAACATATGAATTTAAGATGGTTGGATTTAGATGCGCTTAGTGGTGAAAAAAATACATGTACAAGTGCTCACGTGAGTTGTTCACTGAAGGACGTGGGAACATACAGGAGAATGAATCTTAGAGACAGAAGGATGAGGCCCGCAGCTAACCCCACCAGTGCCTATTGGCTACAACCCTTCTACTACCCGGGGCATTCAAAAAAATTCTCCATACAACTACCCGGAGGAAAAAGAACTTTCAAGTGTCGGATTGACTTTTATGGGATAAGGGCGATTGGATATTGGAAAATTAACACTTTGGTTTCTGGCGGTTGTAACTAAGACTGTCATGTTTTAAACATATACAGCCTAGATGGACACGCTCGTATACGCTGAACAGCCCATACTTTTCCCCGGGGTCATGACTATTGACTTTCCCCAGCAGTTGGGGGCCATAAGGTCCACACTAGGTATTGAGTCTGGATCAAACTGGCCTTATGTGTTATGACGGGGTAGACCACGCCCAGTTACCTTGACAGTAGTCTTCCCTCAAGGGCTCAAAATAATACGTTAACTGTGCACTCGCGGACCCTCGAAGTGCTCGTGGCACTTTAAGGTGAGACACCCGAGGGACCCTTTCTAGGAATAGATATGTCCTTGGCAGATTTATAGTCTATTTCGAAATAGGCATACAGATTATGAAATTTGATTGTATCAAAACGGGAAAAGCACCATGCGCAGTTTCGTGGGCAATGGTGGTTCCGAAGTGTTTAGAAGAAGAAGTATACCGTGCACTTGTAGACAATGGGACCTCCAAAATGAAGAGACCTACTATCCTAACAATGGTCATCTCTACGTCAGGCATCGTCGACTCGAGTATGTGTAGGGTAGAGGGAAACAGCTTTATGACGTTTTGCCTCCTGCTCCAGCAGGTCTAGTTTCGGAAAAATGTCATAAGAAAGAAAGCTATTCATTCTCTCTGACGCACTGTTCACCAGTCTGCTACATGATGTGCTATGAAGGTGGAAATATGGTTAGTTGTTATCTAAAAAAATATTGACACAGCAAAGCAGAAGAAAATGGTAGCCTTTCGAAACCACTCCGCCCCGTCGAGTTTGGACCAGTTTCGATTCTCGGTTACCATAGTTCCGGCTTCTTCTAGTGCCTACTGCCGCCTCTAATTGATTCCTCGAAATATTTTTTCTGAGTTCACAGTTAGATCAAGATTGAATGAAACGATAAAACATGACACACCTTGCTCCTACAAAAAATTCATAGAGAAAAAATAAAATTTTAGTTTATTGTGAATTGCATTATCCTGCTATCCGAGGCGTATCATACAAGCAGAATAACTGTTGTGATTTAATTTTTGTGCAGCGAGAAAGCACAAATTTTGTAACAATTTAAATCCGGATCAATGACGATGCTCAGTTTCAATAGTCAAAATTTAATAATGTACATGACATTGTTTGGTTCCCATAAGAGTACGGAAGGAACAATTTATTTTAAAATGTATTTTTCAATATGTCACAAAATAAATAAAAATAACATTGGGTGTATACTAATAACGCTCTGCAGCTATTGGCATGAGGCCCACTGCTCAGTTCTTGACCGATGCAACCTCCGTATCTTTATTAGGAAGGCCTGGCCGACGATATGAGGCGAGGGATAGACGAAAGAGGGGTTGTACAGTATGTTGTTGAGTCTGATAGGGAGAGGGGGAGGAGAAAAAAAAAAGGATTAACGTAGTTGAACAAAAATATTTGAAATTCATGACCTGTGTGAGGGGGATGAGTATGATCAGTAACGATGATGTGCGAATAAAAACCGGAATGGTAAGAGATGTGAATGACAGCAATGATATGCTTGTTCCAAGCTGATTCGGGCACAAGAATAGAATGAAGGCGAAAAGGGCGTTGAGGGAAAAATTAAAAATCAGTTTTGGAAGCTAGGGAGCATGCAAGGTATAGGCGTGTGTAGAAAGCCACAGGCGTCTGTGGAGAAAGGTTGTGAATTGGCTAGTTTGACACAGTTTTTTTCTGCTGTACCGGCTATTGCTGTCTAGTTGAGAAGCGAGGGCAGGGAATGGCCGGCAACTATTAAGAAAGACGGGAAGAGCACAGAAGGCGGTCGGATTCAGATGCATACACACATTACTCACTCTTGACCGGGAAGAGGTATGTGAACGAACTCATGGTCGGACCCTTCTGCGATGATGGGTGAAGAGTTGGAATGTGTGTGAATGCATGGAGAGGTGTGTGTTATGCCTCTGGCTGTTTGTCACCCCCTTCGTGGGTGTTGAAACTCCGGTCAATGTCTATATCATTAAAAATAAATATGAGGAGAGTTACAATACAATAATACCATATTCAAGATTGTGAATATTTTCAATATTATGTTAAATTCCCTCTTAAAATGATAAATTACAGTATGAAAAATTCTTCATAGACGGCACCTCTGTGTTTTTGCGATGATTATCTCACGGCGGTATCACTGATACTGCAACGTCCTGATTGCTTCGTCTTTTGTGAGTCGTATATTACCTTACATTGCACAATATTTTCATATTGATCAACGGCCTTTTGGATTATACAGCGTATTCATATATGGTACCCTGAGACTAATGCGATGGTGTTATGTCTATATAAAAAAAAAATTGTCAATGACAGAGGCTGATCATCCTGCCAAAAATTTCAAAATCTGAGTCTGAGTTAATTCTATCTATAATGAAACAGTTTCTGGTACTCCGAGGCTAATGAGATGGGGTTTTGTATAAATTGAAAAAAATTATCTATGTTAGAGACTACGGCTGATCATCCTGCCAAGAAGTTCATAATATGAGTCTGAGTTAAGCTTGAGTTCCGGGTTAAAACATCCCTCACAACACGAATATTTTTTCCTGATTGATGATCAAGCAACGAACCTGACAAACCTGACAAACATTGTTACCCATGAGAGGCTACTTTCCCACGTAATCGCGATGCACGTAAAGCAAGAGCAACATTACAAATCCCTACAGTTAAGTTGATCTATTTCGTGTGGGGTCCTAGCAAAACCGAGAACATCGGTAAACCTGGCACACTTTGTCACAACGACACTTGATTTCGAGCACATTTCAAGATATAACTGCAACACACATATAGAGGGGCATTCAGAACAATTACATCTGGTAATGTAAAATAGCTTGTAATTTACAAGGAGACAAATAGTTAGCTGTGATTCAAAATTCCTTTGTCAACCAAAATTCCTTCGTCAACAATATTTTCCCATTTGCATATGTCGACGTAACGAGCTGATTTTGTTGAAACTTAGGCAATAAGCCTTCGTTGGTCAGCCAATACAACACAATGATGTTTGGATTTTTTACGAAACTGTGCAAGGATTAACAAAAGTTAGAAATTCAAATTAGATACTGCCCATCCTTTAAAAATAAAGCTTTCAATGTGAACTCACTCAGTCATACTAGTGGTGAAGATTTGGTGGGGAGGGAGGGGGCTCGAGGGATTGTTTGGGGCAGAAGGGCTCGTTGCTGGTGTGTCTCATAAATCAAAATACCTGTGGGTCGCAGAGCTACCCAAATTCTACTCTCCCCGTTGCCTCTCTCGTGCTTATCCACGGGTTGTGAGGATAGAGGAATAAAAGTGTGTTGAGAGGCCCTGACCGGTTGCCCCAACAATGGCGGAGGCGGCAGCCTTGGGCAGGGCGATCCCACGCCCCTGTGATCGTTCACTGCCAGCAAACCTCAGTTGTTTGTAACGGATATGAAATATTTAAAAAGAGTCTTTACGCGACTATGTTCGTTTCTGTGTGAAAACGTGATTTAAAAGTAGCTATTTGGAATGCGCGTGAAAGCGTATGAAAAAATAATGTTTAGGCATGCAAGTTTATTCGCATAATATGCTACGTTCCTTGCTTCCAAATTCAATAGAAACCGATCATGTACATTATCAAATTGTCATCCCAACGATTAGCTCGGGTTCATTGACTTTTCCGATTTTATCTTACGTCATCACAGTATCGCTGCATCACTTGTTGGGTCTTGGTATGCAAATGCGTGTCTGACAACATTAACAGATGCGCCAAAGAAAACTCTTGTTGATGAGACTCCAAACTAATTCCCGTTTGAGCGGTTTGACCAATGAGTGGGGTGCTAAAAAAGACAGTGATATGAGTGTTATTGAATCATTGGGAAAGATACATAAAGAGTTCTTGTTCATAACAACAGGAACGCATTGATCCCTCCTGTCATCAACTTCGTTCAAGACCGGAAATAATTATCCTGTGAATGATTAATTAGTGTTTGAAACACTTTTCTGATGTAACAATCTCCCTTAACAAAATGTATTTTGAAGTTACTCCAGAATGACCGCAACAAATGACAAATGCATTTTCTCGTCCTCACAAATGTCTTTACGATCTCTACTGTTCCCTCCTTGACATTTTGTGTTATGTTAAAAAATCCATGGACATAATTTGGACTACACATCTTTTGCATCATCCAATTGGTCGAAAGATTTTGCTTCTTTATATACGCTCGTAATCGGTGTTTGAAAAATATCTACGCTGTCCAGTGTTCACTGTGAGTAACGTATCTTAAAAAGAAAACGTTTTATCCGTCATAAGTTCCAAAAAACCGAACGTCCTTCAAGATCGCTGCGTTTTTGAAGTGAAAACGGAGCGTTGCAATGAAAATTCCTTCTAAGGCGACCCATTCCTCGAGCAAGACAAATTTACTCTCCGAAGTTGAGGGCTGGAATCCCGAGGAGTGGCAATTACACGAGAGACGAGTGGATGGGACGAGGGTCCTGATGACAAGGGGAGCAGTCATGGCAGCAAAGCTTGTTGCGCGTCGCAGGCGGCAAACAGGTAGAGGCTCTACTGACGAACGCAGACCTGAAAAATATTGAGTGGGACTTTTTGTGAGGGAATTTACAGTAGTATTGTTTTGCATGGAGAGATCGTGCAGAAAAGAGCGACTCCTGCTCTTTATATCAATTCAAGTTTGACTTCATCGCCGGGGTGAAAAACCTAGAGTTCGCCAGCTGGTATCGACTGCTGCGTTTTCTGCAGGCGAGAGCTTCACTCTAACTAGTGAGGTAACCTGACAGATAGGCTATTTTTTTCGATTTAAAAAAATTGTGATTCAAACACAGCCAGGATTGTTTTTTCTTCATTTTATATAGCTATTAAACTAATCAGGAAAATTCAATCCCAAATTGCGCACATTTGAAAGTTATCATACTTTTCAGCTTGCTGAATACTTGGCAATATCAGTCCTGAAAACTCAGAGCGAATGCAAAACAAAAATTTCTACAGGGGCGGGACACCGATTCACGATATCAACCTCCCTTATCGCCATACTAAATACTTCACAATATTGTTCAATATTCGGTTACTTTTTCTGAATTTGACTAACTCAATATAAAACGTTTGGCTTTGTAAGAAATCAACCCTGAAACAATTGAACAACCTTACACCAGCTTACACTAATCTTATCATCAGATGAGTCTTGATCAGATGTATGTTTTTTTGTGGAACAACAAACCCCAACCCACCAACATCAATCGGTGAAAGAAATAGAGGTAAGAGCGTAAGATATTCTTAATAAAATCTCGTAGCCTCTTCAAAGTGGCAGAATGAACATCCAATCACGAACTACAAAGCAAAATTCGTCAAGACTATCTACTCTTCTTACCACAACACCAATTAAAAAAATGATTTAATAATTAATTGCCTTATTCGAAACTCTTTTTTTATATCAATTGTTAATTGAATTATATAACAAAATTGCATTTTCAACATGTGTTTCAAACATCATGATTTGTTACCTATAAACATGCTTCTCTGGCACATGTTGGCAAGTGTCAATGGAACAACAATGCAATTCACGGATTATAAATAACAAAATTTTAAGTTATAAAAACGTAGAAGCCGACACGATATTCCAAATAGATGATCTAATACGAAACATATAATCGTTGTTCGCATTAGAATTTTGAAAAATAAGGGCCTGCATTCGCATGTACACAATTGCTCGGAAAGACTGACTTGGACTTGGGGGTCGGTAACGAATACTCAAAAATCTATAACTAGGTGTATACCGCCATGACATATAAATGAGCTCACGAACAAAACTTATTATTTAGTTTGACAGAGAAATGTGTCTGTGTTAATGTGGTTTATACAGCAGTCTACAATTCGTTCTCTCTTGGTGTCATGTTCTGCAGAGTAGTCAGAATTCTGCATAGTAGTCAGAATTTAACTATTGTAGACCATTATTGTAGACCAAAATCAAAAAATCAAATAATCGAACAGTTTTGTATCAGCCTAATGGTTTGATGCAGCCTCTAAAAGGTTGACAGCTTGCATCATTTCCTCACACACTCCGCCATCGCTCCATCGCTCCCTTTGGCGCTTGCCAGAGTCGTGAGGGCCAGTGGAGGCAATGGAGCAGGGGTGCGGTGGAGGAAACGGACTAAAATTACCTACTCTTTGGGCTCATCTGTTCTCTAAAATATATAAACAATAAAAATGTACATTTTACTACATTTCCTAAGAGGATTAAATACAGACGTTGGTGAATTTGTCTCAAAAACGCTGTTTTTTATTCAGTTGTTCATATATATAGCGAAATTTAAAAAGGCCGAAGCCAGGGCGCTGAAGCCGTAGTAAGGGCGCTGGCCTCATTCTCAAAAAAGTCCACACCATCACATACAAACTATTGTTAGGAGTTCATTATAAGTGATTCTAAGCAATGGCCCTTACAACTCTGGCAAGCGCCGGGGGGGGGGGGGCAATGGAATGAATGGGCATTTTGTGAAGACATGGTGCAAGACGTCAAACTGTAATGCGTTACAAACCATTAGGCTGACGATAAACAGTTCGGATATATGATTATTTGTTTTTTGCCATTGTCTGTAATAGTGCAACTCAGACTCATTATATTCATATTGCATTCAGTTCATTTAAATTTATTTCGTTGTGATCTCAATTAATTGGGAAATTCCTTTGTCTGTCAGAATGTTACTTCTGCATTCGAATATCTAACTGAGTACGCTTTATAATGTATTCAATTTTTTTTTTGCTTTTCCCTTCATTCTGAGAAACCTAGCACCAAGAGGGGTCGAATGCTGGTGGATGTGATATGGTTAGCCCAATTTAGGCCTACAGGCAGATATATTTCTTAGGAACACAGGCCAGGAGCATCGCAGGGGCTGCACACGCACGAGGTGCTCCTTCGTTAGCTGGTCCTTGTAACGTTCTGCCGCTAGAGTTCACCGTAAACCCTGGCGAAGTTTCAGGCGGTTAATGAATTGTCAAACTAATAACAGAAAGGCTTTCTTCTTAGCTTGTTTTTCTTTTACCTAAGCTCAAAATAAAATTGATTCTCTCCAATTAACTTAATAACTCTTTTTGTCTTATGACATGGATAACAGTAAATATTAGTCTTTAGTCCTATCGCACATTAATTGTTCGTATGGAATTTTTGTGAAAACAAAAATCACCGCAGGGTTTTCTAATCAAAGTTATAAGAGAACCGTGCTTTATCCATTATTTTGACTGACATCGGATAAACTATGGCCTCTGAACCATCAGCGAACATTGAGTTCAGGTACACAATGACATGCTATTTTTCACGTATTTTAGGATAGATAATACCGATAGGTTAGTGTGTAAGGATTAGGTTGCCCCAGAAGCTCTAAATAGCTTAAATAGGGCCCTAAATTTTGTAGCCTGAAATATCATAACTATAAAATTAAATAACATGTTAAACTTTACAATCTTGTTGCATTAAACGGTTTCAAACTGTTTTTTTCTAAATCGTTACTTTACGTAGCAGGAAAAAAACACATTTTTTATCCAAGACAAAAGTGTTACCATAAATGAGCGTAGTATATTGGATATACACTGGATATAAATGTTATCTTTCGGCTAGAGAACTCCCCAATAAACCGCCTAACAAATTTTTTTATTAGTACAAATTTGAATGTTATAAATGTTGACAAGAAACGTCAGTTGGCCGACGCGATTTGGTCATGACAAAGAACCACAGTTACTGAGCCGCCCACTGCATAAAGCAGTTATTCATTAGTGCAATGCCGCTTTGTGTTGTTTGTGTCAGTGAGAAACTTGGATATGATATATCGCCGAACGTAAATTGGGGATCAGTAGACAAGACGATTGCTGTACGTCTACCAAGGGCCGAAGAATTTAGGGAATCTCAAAGGCGATTCTGCTTTGATGGATCGTGTAAGGCATTTCATATTCTTTATAAGGACTATTATTGTCGACATTATGTGTTGCATATCTATTGTTATTATTATTTAAGTTGTTCCCCTTATTACAGATACAGACACTAGGCCGCATCCCCCAGAAGGGGGGGTGGCCGATGGCAAGGCGCACCTCACACCCTCATACGCTCACACTCACACAACTTAGCTCTTTTGTGCTAAAGGGTCCGGTCGGTACCCCCTCATTATACACTCTGGGTCACGAGTGCAGTCCGAAGATCCGTCGTCAGCAGCAGGGCCCGACAGTTTTCACTGGTTTACCCTCGCCGCGTCATAATGACCGCCCCCCCCACCCACGACCAACCCGACAGCGGGGTGACCAGGGCGGGAAAGCACATCAGGGCAGCATAAAAATCTACCATTGACAACCATTCTCCACTCACGCCTGTTCATTGCACGCCCTCTCGCCACCTCCACATTCATGTCTCTCCTTCCCAACGCCTGCTTCACACCATCCATCCACCCAAACTTCGGTCAACCTCTAGGCCTGCGACCACTCGCCTCAGCATTCATCACCCTTTTCATCAATCTCCCTTCATCCAACCTCTCCATGCACCCGAAACACCTCAGAACCGCGAATCTACTCTGTCCTCCAACTTTTTCACCATCCCTGTTCTGTTTCGAACCACGTCGTTGGTGATCCGGTCTCTCAGCGTAACTCCAGCCATGCTCCTCAAACATTTCATCTCGAAAACATTCAACCTTCTTCTCTCCTCTGCTCTCACCCCCCTCTGTCCTCTGTCCCAAGCACAGTTGGGACAACAACACCCTCATACAGCCTTCTCTTTGCTTCCATCCCCAACGTCTTACAGCTCATTACACTCTTTAGTGCACCCAACACTTTACATCCCTCCTTCACTCGCGCCTTCACTTCAGTTTCCCCTAGTTCAGTTATCTCCACATGGAAGCCCAGATACTTAAAACACTGAACTTCCTCCATGAGCTCTTCATTAAGGGTGACACTAATTTTGCTCGCATCGACATTTCTCGAGCATCTCATTACTTTACTCTTGCCGACGTTCACTCGAAGCTTCCTCCTCTCACACACTACCAAACTGAGACACTAGCCTACATAGCTTCGCCCTGAATCCGCAACCAGGGCCGTATCATCAGCTAATAGCAACTGGCTCAACTGACAAATCCGCCCATTCGCTTCCAACAGTTCCCAGCCACCACCCAGTCTGTTATGTGTCTCCCTGGCTGTTCAACCAGATAGAGGTTGAACAGCCAGAGAGACATCACGCAGCCTTGTCTCAGTCCCACTTACACTGTGAACCAATCACTCACCTCGCTCCCCACTCTGGCACATGCTCGGCTGTCAGCATAGAAACTCTGCACCGCTTTCAACAGATGTCCGACCAATCCATACAAATGCAACACCCTCCACAGCACTTTCTTGTCAATCCTGTCGTATGCCTTTACCAGATCCATGAAGGCCCAGAACATATCCTTCCTTTGGCAAGGTACTTCTCACAGACCTGTCTCACTGCAAAACTCTGATCGGTACACCCTCTACCACTCCTAAAGCCACACTGTTCCTCTCCAATTGCGCAGTCCGTACAGTCTTTAATCTTTTTGATCAGCACTCTCCCGT
>SDVV010033211.1:0-11326 GCA_016164225.1 Gammarus roeselii
ATTCTTGCAGTCACGTGTAAATCAAACATTCCATGAGCCATTCTCATTATACTTCATGTCTAAGTATGCTCATTATGTCCGTGTGTGCTCATCGAGCAACCTCATGCTATGCATTCCGTGTTCTCACTCACGCTACTCTTTTGTAACATGTGCTAGCGGCAGTCATGAAGTTAGACCCAGTGTTTATTTCACAATATCCATTCGGGATCCTCCGAATGAGATCTCGTCCTTGTCCCACTGTAATTGACAATTAGCCGAAAACTATAAACTTTTACAATGCCCATCTCTGACGTCACGTTCGCCCAGACCTCTCGATGCCGGCTCGTAGTTCATTATCCAGAACCAATCGCCTAAAATGCGCAAACAACACCAACCGTCACATCCCTTCAGTCCTTTCCGGTCATGCCGTGCCAGGCTACTTTTGCCACGTATTCAGTATCGTCCTTCAACCAAGCCTTACTAACTTAATCAAAATAACATCATACTTTCACTCATAATTAAAAACTATCAATTCCCTCAACTAAAATTCAAAACAATATCTGTGTAGTTATTTTCTAAATCAAATAATTACTCCTTCAAGGACTTCATTCCGAATAATCACGTGTTATATACTGTGTACAGTTGCTACGACTTTCACTTATAGTAGGCTATAGTTCTTTCACTCTAACTCTCTCGCTCAGCTGTACTGCACTCAACTCGTAGCTAAGCTATTAAACGCAGAGCATTCATATAAATGCTAAATTAACAAGCGAGCCATGTTATAATAGATTGATGTTCTTATAAAACCTCAACAAATGTTAATAGTAATATTCATTTATTTTTCTGACTTAATTATTGTTGGAACATGTACTGTTTTTAACATTCATTTCGCGCAGTCTGCTCTGTACTGTATCATACGTCTGACCGAGTGCAGAGTAGGACAACATGCACTGCGGTGCCCTGCCACCATCACATGCCTGGCCTAGCTAGCTAGCTCGCACAGCCAGTCTCACCAGCCATCCAGCAGGCAGGGAGCCAACGGCCCTGCAGGGGTCACCCCCTTACGCATTGGGCACCCCGGAACACACCATCCTTCACGCCGTATGAAGCACGCAAACTCAACCGTCTCCACAATCATCCGGAGTGACTTATTCCTTCGACTCTGCATATATCACCACTCTTGAGTCGTCCCTGGAGTTCCTTCATCGTCTACGACTGCTCACCACGGAGCACCTCATCGTTCCCTCGCTTTTCACATCTACCAACAATCAACCCACCGCCACATCTCAAGCGCAGAGTCTCGCCAACCTATCGTCACCGCAGCACATCTCATTCCGCACGCCAAGTGTGCTTCTAGCAACGCGTCACTTCGCTCACCGCAACGCAGCGTCTCATCAACCACGTGTGCCCTTAGTTTCGCACCAAACTCAAGACAGTTCACTGTGCTCATCGCTCCAACCACCAGCCATCGCTTGCTTGGTAGTCATAGTCTACAACTACCACACAGCTCTGGTCATCGTCACTATTAAGAGCTGTACGTCGAGTTCATCCGATTCAGTGCGCCAACCGAGTCGTCGAGTTGTTAGCTCTTCAGTGTAGCAAGGCAAAACTTCGCCATTCCGTAAGCCCCGGTATCGGGTGTTCCTGGTGTCATGTAACCGCGGGATTCCGTGCCGTGTGATTTAGGACGGGTCTAAATAGTTCAACTGTATGAATCGCGACTAGATCAAGCCATGGCTGACTGAAGGATTAACATTAATTTCATGTGTTCGTTATATTGTCAAGCGTAAGACTTGTTATTCATCCATGTATCATTGACTACGTCATGGTCCATGCTAGCACCGTCGTCATTCTCAATTTTAGCATAAACCTTGCGTTCTTGTAATATATTTAAAAATGTATCTCTCTATCGCTCCCCCTGCACCTCGTCGCATCTCTCTCTAGGATTAAAAATGGGCAAACACCCGCCGTCGATCAAAATGGAGTCAGATAAGGAAACTACTCAATGCGATTCATTGTACTTATATACATTGAATCGCGCGGTTCACGCAAAGTCTCGCTCGTTTCAATTCTGTGGCCGATCAATTTATAACTGCCGTTCCATAATCTTGAAGGCTCAACGGTCAGTCAAGCGCTGAATTCGTGGCTAGAAATTGTGAGAACGGCAGGAGATCAATTCAGGCCGTTCAATTAATAATTTTTAATTTATCACAAATATTATTCATCAATCTACTAGCAAATTCGATGCCCTTGTTTTATCTTTCAAACTAGTTATTTTTTGCAATGCGATACTCGTATTTCTCAATCTTACATTCAATCGTTTAAACATTCAATCATCGTTCTTTATTCCAATCTCATTTTTTTTTGTTCATTATAACAATCAAATGTTGACAAATTAAACGTCAATCAGCCCTGATCATTAATTATTCTCAACAATTTAATCTTTTTACAAACATTTCATTATTCAACTCACAAACATCCAAATTTAGCAATAAATCGTAAACCCACTTGTTGAAGCTAGTCAAGCTGGTCGCGACGAGCCGAAACTGACCGAAATAATTCGAGACAAGCCGAGATGAGCTGAGACGAGGGAACTCGGGGAGCTCGGGGGATTTGGGTTACCCTCCAGTATTCGTTGAGCTCTATTGGGACCCAAGGGACCTCTGTCCCCCCCTTCCCCACCCTATCCCCTTAAACAATGAGTGCGAAATCAATAATCCGAGCAGTTTTTCTGCCCGTGACGAACCTGCTCTTACTTTCTTCACGATCCACAATTTTGTCATGTGCAATATATAATGCTAGTGAATTTTATGGGAGTTTCTGTTTGTGATACTGTGAATAGGTTTTTTTTTTCAGTCTGCTCGCTCGCGCGTGCTCAGACCATAAGTAGTTTCTGTGGTTGACCTGGACTGCGTAGCTGTGAACCTCGTGACGTGTTGCGGTTGGAGTCGCTCTAATCCGTGAACCCGTAGACCCTCGTTTCGTCTGAGTCTTTATCTTGCCTGAATAACTAAATTGTACCTCTAGTTTATCAGAACGCGTAGCTGTAAACATTGTGTTGCGTTGCTGTCGGAGCTGACTTTTTCCGTGTAGTCGTAAACTTTGTACCAGTCCCAACGATGATACCTGTGTGCACTAGCGTGCGCATATATTTCTCTTGAAGTTCTAAATGATTGCAGGCGAGGATTCGTTCCGTCTGAATCTTACCTGAATAAATGAAGTGTACTGTTGTCAACCTGGACCGCGTGGCGGTCTAGGTCGTGTTGCGTTGCTGTCGGAGCTGACTTTGTCCGTGTAGCCGTAAACCTTGTACTAGTCTCAACAATCCTACCTGTACGCACTAGCGTGCGTACATATTACTCTTGAAATTCTAAATGATTGGAAGCGGAGGTCCGTTTCGTCTAAGCAATGTCAGACGCACCAGCGTGCGTCTGACATTGCTGAGTTTTTCACATTTTTCTAACTTTAAAAGCGTTATCTTTTTTTTCGCACACTGAGGCGTGCGTGCCTACTGGAATTCATGATCATTTAGCTCTACGGGAGAGCCTATTATGACTCGCGTTGAGGCTCTTGTGGAACTGAGGATCAAATCAAATCAAAATCTTACTTTTTAGCACGAGACCTCCGCATCACGTACCTCCCCCTTTTAAGCGCCTACTGCTATCCTGTGACATCCACACCTCATTTCTTCCATTTCAGGACGCGCTATCAGCACGTGACGGGCACTCGCTGTTGCACGGACTTTGCTGAAGTGCCATCCATCCTGATGGAGTTCTTCGCCAACGACCCTCGGGTCGTGAGAACCTTCGCGCGCCATTACAAGACAAACGAGTCCATGCCAGAGGACCTGCTCACCGTGATGGCCAAGAGCAAGGCTATGCACGCCGCCAGCGAATTGCAGACGCAGGTCAGGGACATGGGCGAACAGGTGTTGGACGGGGAAGGAGTAAGTTATAGAGGAGTGAATAGCGGCGGCCACAGTGCGGCGAGTGTTTCTTGCCTTCAATGTATCTCATATTACCTTGTTTAGGCTGTCATTAAACAGCTGTTCTGCAGGGAAACGCACGGCCCACCACTCAGCTTGACGCTTGTTAACAAAGAGAAAGCAGTAATAGCTGTAATCATTCGTGTGCCACCTTAGACATCTATTGCTGTTATAACAACCTTCAATTTGGCTCTGAAGATAAATGATGATGAATCTACTTGTGATTTGCAGCCCGGATACCAAAGTTAGGAACCTTTAAGGTAGTAGAACTTCGCCCATATCCGTGTTGTTCGAGAAAAGTGTGCATGATTTGTAGCCAGCAATTAGGAACCGTTCGGGCAGTGGCTAGTTTGTTGTTGAAGTCCTAAAACTAGCCTTGCGAGGTGTGATATCCTAGGCATCTTTTATGGTCTTCGGGCCGCACGAAATCGAGGCCCAGTCACAGGTGTGATTACCCTTATTTCCGTTCATACTCCCCTTTGCTTCACCTTTCACTATCACATTTTTTCGCCCATCCCGAAATTATATAACTGTTATTAACCTCAGAGAGGATATACCAACCATACGTTGGGAGACTTATGTGAATGGACAGTGAATTCATCATTTTAAAAACTTCAGTCCTCACCATGATACGATCCCGCGTCGCAGGAATTCAAGTCCAGCACTTTACCCACTGAGCCATCCAGCACAACAAAAGTTGTGATTCAAGCTTTCGTGGGTTTTGTACTGTTTAGGGTCGACCACCAATTCCTCTGTTTTATCACTGTTATGGCACAATAACCATGCTCAAAGATGTTGAAGAGAATATACCAACAATAATGTTGGGAGACTTATGTTTCTCTTCTACTTGTAAGAGCCTTATGGTTTGCATTGCGCTTCTGCTTTTATTCGATTGCATCCTGAAGAGAAAACATTACAGCGACGTTTATACGAGAGGATCTTGATGACATCCGTCGAACGTAGTTTTCGACCGATTTAGACCTTCCAGTCTTTTAACCTTACTCGGAAATCTCGAAACTTTCAAGTTTCTCGAGTATCCTCGCCAAGCGGAAAAAGAAACTTTGTCCGCTTGGCGGTGCGTGGCGTCTTGCGCCTATCGGTCTAAATGTCTTCCAGGTACCGGGTGGCGCGCTCGGCCGTCTGCCGGCTCAAAACACCCAACTCCCTTCCTTCCTATATAAGCGTGAGCTGGCCTGCCCTATCATTCATTAGTCGCTCTGGCTTTGGTTGCAGAGCACTCCCGCCTCATCTGATCCCGACATTTCGTAGCACCTTCCGAAAGGAAAGATTCAGTGCGCGGCGGCACATCTGGGCAGTGTAGTAGTGACCTACTGCCTCTAGAGCCACAGATTGGGTCGGCCATTATTGCCCAGGCGCACTGAATTCGCTCTCAGTGAGCTGCATCCCACGATACGACAATTTGTCTATACAGTTCTCGCCAAAAAATTGTCACGACAGAAAGTTGTTGATACAGAAATCTGCAAACACGACAATTTATCTATACAGTTCTCGACAAAAATTGTCAAAACAGAAAGTTGTTGGGACAGAAATCTATCGACACGACAATTTGTTGATACAGTTCTTGACAAAAATGGTTGAAACTGAAATTTGTTGAGACAGAAAGTTGACGATACAGAAATCTGTTGACACAACAATTTGTTGATACAGTTCTTGACAAAAAAGGTTGAAACTGAAATTTGTTGAGACAGAAAGTTGTTGGGACAGAAATCTGTTGACACAATAGTTTGTCTATACAGTTCTTGACAAAAACTGTCGAAACAAATTGTGTGAACTTTTTTTTTTGACATAGCTAGCTAATCACAGAAATTTTGGTCGGATCAAAACTCGTTCCGCAAAATATTGTGTTATACCCATACTCTTGTATAAGTCTTCACCTCAGATTTATACTTCTCTCTCCCTGATTTCAGAATATGACTGAAACACCTTCCAGGCCCACCTGCTCCCGATGTGCCTGTCTTCTGCTCTAAAACTACTTCCATACCACCTGCCTAAGACACTCCAGCTGCTTCGCGGGACACGAGTATAGGCCGGCAGGGTGCGCCATGTGCCTATCGGCAATGAAAGCGGCCCCAGGCCTACGAGGCTTTCCTGAACAGAAATCGGTCCATGAGACAGAGATATTCTGGCAGCGCCACATCGGACACAAGGTCCTTTTTGCACCTGGACTCCCGCCACCTTACACTTTCAGGCTCGCAACGCAATCCACCTCGCTACTCGGAGACTAGCAAACGGAAGGCAAAGGAAGACAGCACGGCAGCAGATGACCCAAGGCGTCTCTCTCCCTAATCGTCGAGGAGCTCGGGCAGGGTAAAACCCTACTCACATAAACGGGTCCCCCACCCTCGGTTTCTGGGTCACAAATGCGCGACAGGACGCATCACCCTCGGCGATCTCGTCGCGCACTTCCTCATATGGGAAGACAGCACGCTGGACATGCCGCCACTCAACCAGGAGGGGTTTCACTCCCAGCGGGAGTACACCCCGGGGGATCCGAGCCTGCTCTCCGTGTCCATGCGGGCCGCATCGGACGAGGGAGCTGCAACATCGCTCAAGAGAGTGCTCCACTCACGCACAGACCGCGTTCACGGCACCAGCCCCCTTACGGTACCATCACAACCCCCCCGCTTCCGGACGGGACCCAGTCGCGCTCCGGCGGAGCTTCCCGATGACGAAACACCGCTCCCCGCCTCTCCCCTTCCACGGAGGAGAGGTGGTATGCACCTCCCCTCACCGTAACGTACACAGAGGGATTGGTGAGCTGCGACCATGAGGTCTACACCACAGAGCCCCCTAACAATCTGATCACGGTTCATAAGAAAGGCCCTAACTTCATTTTCTCTCCGGTGGATTTCACCAGCACCGCAGTTCAGCTACTCGTCCGCAGGTCCACCCCTTTTCTGCCGCTCAAGAGCGTCTTATCGGTCGAGCAACCCTCCCATCGGGGGGTGACTGTCAGAGAAACGGCCTGTTCGTCCTAGAACAGATCCCAAATGCACTACCCAAACTCCTCGAGCAAATCAATACCAGCAAATCAATACCACCCTGCTTGGTCAAACAGGCAATTTGCGCTCACAGCACACTGCCCCGTAGTCAAGTCCCTGATAGAGTTCGCGAATGCTGCGATCCTCTCCCCGGTGTCTCACTTCGACGCCACAAAGGATAAGATCGCTTTCCCGGTCCAGCACATTGCCACAGAAGCACGTATCATAGACTTCCGACTCCGCACACAGGTGGCTTAAAACCTGCTCAGCTACATCCTCAGCGCATCACTGACGGGGATTCTTGAGCGCATCTGGACTCCCGTCCTCCTCGATGGCACGCCAGTTACCCCTCAGTCACTGCGTTGTCTGGCAGAGCTCACCACAGGCTCCGCTCACGAACTTTTGTCGGGTCCCTCTTCGACGCTACTCATTGGAGATACCAGATTCGGCTTCAGACTCTGGACTGGCTCGCTCTGGAATCCGCCCGGACCGCTCTTCTAGCAGGGTTGGTATTTGAACCTCAACTATTCACCGACGGGGTGATCTTACAGGCTAGCCAAGCGCTGGACACTTTCCGTACAGGACAGAGGTTTTCTCCTTCATAGTCCCCTCCACATCAGGTTTCGTTGCCCCTGCTCCACGGAGACGAGGTGGTGCTTGCAACACGCAACACCGGGAAGCTGTCACACAGCATCCCCTCTATGACCGAAACGGAATGGTACGAAGCTCGTTTCTTGGCCGACCCGCATCGCCGAGGGCGCTCCCTACGTTCCAGCAAGACGCTAGGCAACCCCAAGGGAGGCGGGTGGGCTCCAGTGCGCCTCAGACAAGCTCAAGGCCCCACCTCCCGCCTGCCCTGGAGGCCCGGGGACGCACCCAGTACGTTCCAAGGACGGGTAGTAGCGGAGGGAGTCGGGTAACCTCTACATACAAACGACCCTCCCCATCCGTTCACAGGCCATAGCTAACCACAGACAGCGAGACCGCTCCCCCCCTCAGGAACCGCCTCGCGCACTGGACCAAGGCCACGCCCTTGGACGCCACGACTCCCCTCCCCCCCACTCGATTACACGGTCTCCCACCAACAACGCGAGGATGTTCTAGAACCCCTCGTATTGGAATTTCTGCGCAAAGGCATAGTCGAGGCGGTTTCCAGACAGCCGGCTCTTGTATCTCGCATCTTAACGGTCGCCAAGTCCTCAGAAAGAGATCGCCTGGTGATCGACCTCTCCGACCTCAACAGTTACATCCGGGTATCCACGTTCCGCTTGTCTCACCCGCAGCGCATACGGGCTGTGCTAAACACCCCTCTCTGGTTCACCAAGTTGGATATCAAGGACGCCTTCCTACTCATCTCTATTCATCCCAGGTTCCAAAAGCTCCTAGACTTCAAACTACGAGCCTCTGTTTTTCTTTTTGGCCCTCCCATTCGGTCTCAACCTAGGACTACAAATCTTTACAACGGTCTCGAAGCTGCCCCTGCGTTTATTCCACCAGCAAGGGATAGATGCGGCCTTCTACATCGACAACGGGCTACTCTGGGCACCGACAGCTCTTCACTGCCGGCGCAACACCCAGATGGCCTGCGACCTTTTCCTCAAACTAGGCTTCCGCGTCTACACGGAGAAATCTGTTCTAGGACCCACCCAACAGATCGACTTCTTGGGGGTAACATTCAACGGCGCGGCCGGGTCCATCGCCACAGCCGTTCAACACATCGACCCCCCTAAGGCATCTGTTAGGTTCACGGGCCGCACGGAGTCATGGCCCAACCGGCGGGGGTAAACACCCTTATTTCCCTTCAGACTCCCTTCCTCTTCACCCTTTACTATCTCTCCTTTTCTCCCCCATCCTGATTTGCTTGACTTTTCATTTACCTCATTTGCATCTTATGTTTAGTTCAAATTTCCTTGAACTAGTCTCAGACTCCTTCTTAACAACTCTTCTAAAAGTCGCTGCACACAGACACACACACACACATACAAACGCACGCACACATAGACACACACTCAAATATTCACACACCTGTTCTAACTATTCTCCTTTCGGGTGGCAAATAACAGTCAAGCTGCGCTTTTTCTTTCATGCAACCTATTTCTACGACTAATCCTTTTTCTTCTTTCCATTCTTGCTGCTCGCATGCGTGAAATTCCCTACACCTAGTGAAGATCTCATGCATGGGATCTCCGTTTTCTGTCTCTTCTTCATCTTCCCCCTCAACAGGTGTTGGAGCGCGTAGCCCGCACCTTAAGAACTACTGCAGATCCTTGGGGCTCTGAGACAGGGTAGGTAGTGTGTTATTCCTCCTTACTGTCATCCGGGGAGTGCTGGGACCATATGGCCTCAGCACTTTAGGAGTTCCTGTACCTCCTGTGGCACCCGTACATACCATAGACGTTCGCCGCGCAAAGGACTTTGCCTTTGCTCAGTAGTAAACATCAACTCGAACATTGAAAAAGAAGAAAAACGAAGACTAACTTGATGCAGCACTGTTTGCTGGTTTGACATTAGGCGCCAGAAGGACGATGACTCCAGCGCGCTAGAAAGCCTCGTCACTCTAATCTTATCTACAAGACATTGACCGCTGCAGGGACGTGGCCACCGAAATACTTTCCCGCGGAACCCTCTTGCTCCGACGGCATCAGAGTTTCCTCGGCATAATAAATTTCCTCACACCTTACTCACGCCATGCTCGCCACTTCTTCAACGAGTTGATGCTCGCAACACGCTCCCTCCACCTCTCCCGCAAGCTTTGCCGTCTCAACAATCCCTACCTCCAGGCAGCTCAGCACTGGCGCTACGAGACCTTTCTTCAAACCACCGTCCCGTTCGTAATGCTTCCCCCAGAGCACCTCCTGTGAACGGATGCATCGGACGAAGCGTGGGGTGCCGTATGCGGCAGCGACCACCAGTCTTACGGCCGCTGGTCTGCCGGGAAATGCAAACTCCATATTACGGCGAAGGAATCGCTGGCCATCATACACACGCTGGGCGCACGAGCTCATTGGCACCACACCACAGTCCGCGTGAAGTCTGACAACAGAGCGGCAGTAGCCATGGTGAACCACTTGGGCTCCAGCAAGGCCCCGGCGCTGCAGAATTCGGAGCACAGCTCCTACAGGTCCTCCAGCGCAATTACCTCTCCCTCCTCGCGACCTGCACTCCCGGTTCGCAGAACGTTTGGCCCGATCAGCTCTCACGTCTCTTACCGGTAGAAACGGAATGGGCGCTGACGGCTCTGTGCTTCTCCCGCCTCTGCCCTGTGCGGGACCATGCTCATCGATCTCTTCGCGCATCCGTGGAACTACGAGTTCCCACTATATGCAGCTCTGTTTCCTCACCCGTGGATACGACTGGAATACGACTGGAATCAGTGAAGGAAATATACCTCTTCCCTCCATGCAACCTGATTCCTCGAGTGCTCCACCAACTTGAGACGTACCGCTATAGCGGCGACCTCGTGGTCCCCGCCCACCCCAACGCACTGGTGGCCCAAAGTCATCGCGTCTTTCTACGAACTCTCGCTCGCCCTAGAGGTGTCCCAGCGCATCGAAAGCAGGGAGGTCCCACTAACATCCCGATCCTTCTCGCGTTATCTCGCATTCAATTTTTAAAAACTGCACTCACGATCAAATTTAACAGCTCGCTTTCGGACACCCTGGTTAACACGCAAAGGCAGTCCACACAACGCCCATACCAAAGCGTCTGGACTTGTTTCCAAACGTGGCTACGCGCCACGTAGGCTCAGCCCATCAACCAGTCCACCCTCTTGACGTTTTTGCACTACGCCGGCAAGCAGAAGCGGCTCAATCCTCGTACGGTTCTGGTCTACAGGAATGCGCTACACTTGCCCCTCTTACATGGCTTTGGCGTCACGACCCGCAGGGCGATCTTTCATGAACTGACTTGCGCCCAGTTACACGAGAATCCGCCACAACGATGTTTCGTGCTGCAGTGAAAGCTCGAGCCGGTGCTCGACATACTCGCTTCTCTTCGCTTTAATACTCAGACGTCAGTTTTGGCACTATTTCAGAAGACTGTTTCTCGTCGCGCTCGCAGCAGGCAACAGGGTCTTTGAAACTGCAGTCATGTCTCGCACGGAACTCCATTTCTCCACGAACTCTCCATGCGCGCTCATCCTGACCGCCGACAATTTCCTGTTCAAAAACCAGACCATCGCTCATATCTATCGCCTCACTGCTGCCGGATGGCCGGGCACACGGCTTGTGCCCCATGACCGCACTCGAAGCCAACATAGCCCGATGTCCATCGCACAATGAGTTTTTGTTCATCCATCTTACTTCCGGCAAGCCTCTCAGGGCGTCACCGGTGGGGCACTACATCTGCTTGCTTATCAATA
>SDVV010033212.1:0-11325 GCA_016164225.1 Gammarus roeselii
TTAAGGACTACTGCGGATCCTTGGGGCTCTGAAGCAGGGTAGGTAGTGTGTTATTCCTCCTTACTGCCATCCGGGGAGTGCTGGGATCATATGGTCTCAGCGCCTTAGGAGTTCCTGTACCTCCTGTGGCACCCGTACATACCATAGACGTTCGCCGCGTAAAGGACTTTGACTTTGCGCAGTAGTAAACCTTAACTTGAACATTGGAAAAGAAGAAAAACAAAGACTAACTTGATGCAGCACTGTTTGCTGGTTTGACATTCGGCGCCAGAAGGACGATGACTCCAGCGCGCTAGAAAGCCTCGTCACTCTAATCTAATCTTAACTCATCTCAAACTCTTTCTTAAAACCCTCTTAATAGTCGTTGCACTCGCACAACGCGCACGCGCCCACAGACACGCACACTCAAACACACATACTGTTATAACTATTCTTCTTTCGGGTAGCTAATAACAGCCAAGTTGCAGTTTTTATTTTATGCAACCTTTTTCTACGACTCTCGTTTTTCTTCTTTCAATTCTTGCTGTCCCTCGTGCGTGAATTTCCCTACACCTTGTGTAGATCTCATGCAGGGGATTCACGTTTTCTGTTTTTTCTTCATCTTCCTCTCAGCAGGGATTGTGGCGCGTATCTTAATAACTCAAGGACGATTGCGAATCCTTTGGGCTCTGAATCAGGGTAGGAAGTGTGTTTTAATCTTTCTTACTGCCAGCCGGGGAATGCTGGGAGTGACTAGGACCATATGGCATCCACACCTTAGGAGTTCCTATTCCTCCTGTGGCACCCGTACATACCATTAACGTTCGACACGTAAAGGACATTGACTCAGCGCAGTAGTAAATCTAACTCCAGCATTAAAATAAAAGCAAATAAAGTAACCTGATGCAGCACTATTTGGTGGTTTGACTTTTAGCGCCAGAAGGACAATGGCTCCAGCGCGCTAGAAAGCCTCGTTACTAATCATCTTTCCTCGCCCAATTATGAGTTCTTGAATGTACATGACTGTAGTACTGAAGTATCTAGTTAGAGAGCATTGACAGTATGTTTGTAGATAGAAAGTTAGATGTGTGCAAGTGTTCAATAAGACAAGTTTATTGTAAGTTTGGCGTGAAAAGTGCAAAAAGTCTTGTAAGGAGGATTGATGAGCTCTAAGAGGAGTGGTAGTGTTGTTGTGCGAGCGGTTACATTGATGTTTTGTGTAGAAGAAAGAAGTGTCGTCAGGATTGTTGCAAGTGGCAGTAAAGTTAGGTTACTATTTTTTTTTTGTGCGTGTGGATTTGGTAGCGAGAACGGTGATGGTGAAAAGGATGGTTTTTGTAATAATTTGAACGAATGTGTTGGGCGATTTGAAGTCACTGTTATGTAGGAGCATTCGTCCGGTACCTGACGGACATTGACTCCATTGCACCACTGTAACTGCGAGCATGGGAGATGATAAGGTGGAGAATGTAGTTGCGACGAATAGTATCCTGGACATTAATTATATGGGAGCATTTGTTTGAAATGTGTACGGAGCAGGAACTTTTATCAATAGCTTACCTGCAGGAACCGGGAAGGTGGAATCAGTTGAACCGCATATTGTGTAGTAACAACCTGCGTTGGACACTTGACGCTCTTCCATCTGCATTATTGATGTTTGAGAACGGTTTAGGAGAGCATGTGGCGCTTTCTCTTGATATTCTCCCGACTATTCCTCTCATTCCGTTCATGAGTTCCCTGCCTGGGTACAGACTTTATGCATAGAATCTCCATTTGCTCTCTTTTTTTCTTCATGCTCGTAATGTGACTTATTCACCAAACCCGGCTCTATACCGTACCTATAACCTAGCTTCGACCAATACAGACACTTCATTTGAAGCCGAGTCCGAAATCCACTGCTCAAAAAGACTTCGTGCTCAGTACCGATAACGATAAAAATGCAGACACAAGGCCGAATCCCCAGAAGCGGGGTGGCGGACGGCAACCGCACCTCACATTCCTTTCATACACTCACACGAAAACAAAACTTAGCCCTTAAGCTCCAAAAGGTCCGGCCATAAGACACTCAACACTCACTTTTAGTCATAAGTGTGGTCCGAGATCAGTGTCCGGGTCAGAAATGAGGTCCGAGATCAGTGTCCGGGTCAGAAATGAGGTCCGAGATCAGTGTCTGCAGCAGGGTCCGACAGCGGTAGCTGATTTACCCCTACTGTGTCACAGTAACCGACACCTCCCCCACCCACAACCATTCCGTTCCTCAATGAGATGCCTAGGGCGGGAAAGCACACCCTCTCACCACCTCCAAACTTATTTCTCTCCTTCCCAACGCTTGCTTCACGCCATTACCACCCAAACTTTAGTCTACCTCTAAACCTACGGCCGCTTACCTCCGCTTTCATCATCATTTCCACCCATCATCCATTCTTACCATGTGCCTGAACTATCTTGGAACAATTGCATCTAGTTTTTCCTCTAACTTCCTTACCATCCCCTTTCTGCTGATAGTATATTGTTGTATCAATAGCATATACATACTATTAATTGGATTTACTCTACCTTTCGAATAAATTAACGTAAATAATAATTACTCATGGAATTCAGTACTATTGGTTTCAACTCTTTTAATAATCTGACATTGTGATCATGTTTCGAATTATGCGTAAATTGCATTTTGTATCACTAATAAAATGTATTGGCATGAATTTTACCGATACCGATACATCAAAGGTACTTTATCACCAGTTTTATCAGTTCTGCAACTTGACCACCATGTCTTGTTTATTTCCAGGGAGGTTTGTCGTTTTTAGTCGTGAAGGGGTTATTCAAGGTATATTACAAACAGCAGCACCACGTGATGCAGAGCAAGCGCATCATACGTGACTATCCTCACCACTCCAATGTAGACCAACCACCTTCTCCACCTGGCAGCGCCCCTGCTACATCTGGCAGCGCCCTCGCTACATCTGGCAGCGCCCTCGCTACATCTGGCAGCGCCCTTACTTCCCCGACCACCACCACTACTTCGCAAAAACCCACCAACTCTAGCGTTGATCCACCTACTATTGATGCCTTTCCTGATACTGACTCAGAAGCCGATAGCTCCTCAGCCTCCCTCACTGATTCGTCAACAGACGTCCGTGAGAACTCTCCCTCTCAGCCCGCGAAACGGGGCTCACCCGGCAGCGATACTTCTCCCCCACACTTAAGCTCATTATCTAATCCTCTGCAAGACCATCCAAATCAAGGCTCTTAAGCAGTCTTTACTTTCTTTCATGCTAAAGTTGCTGAATGTTAGGTTTGCCCAGTGATTTTTGTTGCTACGTGAAAAAAGGATTCAAGTTACCTGCCAACGAGTTAGTTTATCGTGATATATGTAAATAAATAAACTAAGCAATATTGTTAGTATTACTAAGAAAAATATATCATTGTATATTTAACACGTACCAAATCAGTCTGTGAAGTCTGTATAGATCGATTTTTATTTGCGATTCAGCTTGTTGAATATTCTCGGTTGAATGGGATGTATACCCGACTTGTAAAAAAATGTACAGAATCAGTATTTTCTGAATTATTTGGCAAAAATTAGTTAATTATCTTAGTTATTAAAATACACCTGAATGATCATTTTAATCAGGTATCATACAGCTTACAAGTGCTCTCTCATATGGCATTTCTTTCTATTGCACCGTCTACTCACCTCAATTTCAAATAGTTATTCTGTGTATAGTACATTACAAGTCTGACGATGAGTCGACTTAGTAGGAGGCCACTTGACAAGCATGTGACCCATTGTCAGTCGCAGACAATAGCCAAGTTCCCATTTTTCTCGAGGTGATTTGCACGCCAACACTTATTATTGGTCGAAAATCATTCCCTTGTATTTGCATATGAAACGGCTCTATTCTTACAGTTGATACATAGTGATGCTGACACTAAGCCTGATCCCCCAGAAAGGAAGGTGCTAACGTTTTACAGCTCATTACACTCTTCAGTCTACAGAACACTTTGCACTCTTCCTTCACTCGCGAATACTCCTCAGTTTCCTCGAGTTCGGTCTTTGAGAGCCCTGGCACTTGAAACACTGAACTTCCTCCAATAACTCTTCATTTAGGAGGACACTTATTGTGCTCGCATTGACAGCCCTCGAACATTTCGTTATTTTTATTTTCCCCACGTTAACTTGCAGCTTCCTCCTCGCACACTACCAAACTCCGGCACTACCCTACACCACTTCTCTGAATCTGCCAATAGTTACTGACTCGACTTACAGCTCCACCTATCTGCTCCCAACCCTTTATGAAGAAGACTAGTCGTTCTTAGGTTTGTTGCAAGGCGTAACTAACGGCGAACCTTTGGGACTTATAAGCGAGCTCTTTCGATTTATCTTTACACTAATCAGTTCTGTTCATGATCATTTGAATACACTACATATTTTCGCTTAGACACTTCCGCGTTTACACAAGGCAATAACTGTGTTCTGAAATTCGTTTTTAAAACTGTTGCTTAGTGGCGTTTTTGGCTCCTCACGCAGAGCGCCTCTTTATTTTAATGCAATTTAAATCATATATATTTCCATCTACATAACGATTTTCTCATCTTATAACATTTTGGTGTTCATCTCTTTGACCATTTCTACTATATGTATCCTCAAACGGGTGCTAACTACTGAAACAACAAATGAATGATATATATCCATTTACGTGCTGTAAATTTGAGCTTGCTTTAGTTTGTTCAGGATCATCTGAATAAATGAACTTTGTTAAGTAACTAATTGTTTGTTTCTCTACATAGACGTTTGCACTTGTGCTAAATATTGTGTTCTACACGTACTTCGAAGTATGCCAATGACGAAAAATATTTTAGATTTTAGCAAAATCTTGTTGGTTGCATTAAGCAAATATGTACTGTAGCAAGAAAGTTTTTTAACGTTTCAAGTATCACCAAAAATAAATAAATGCAGGTGAACTGTACCATAGATGAGTTTTTTTCTATAAACTATGTACACACGCTTTTCAACTGCTGGTACATAGTAACTAACTCTGTATAAATGAATAGTAATGTTCAACGAGTACTATTTTGTTGTTTCATTTCCACATTATTTTCGCGTGTGCCCCTGCAACGTTCCCCGACTTTCCTTTGATGTTGTTGAGTAGCGAAAGAAAATTCGTTTATGATTGAAGATTAAATGAAATCTTCATTAATCAATTTTCGCTCGATATTTGAACTCATTGGACATTTAATTCATATTATTCATTAAGAAGGACTGTCCAGATATAATATCGTAAGAAATTTTCATTCAAAGTTAAATTCCCAGCGATAAAACTTTGAAATTGTTTTTTCGGTCATATAATTACCATAAATGAATATTCTTTCGCTACTGTTCATCGTGATTAATGAGCGTGCCTACGAGTATAGTCACAATAAATATTGCACAACTCGTGAAATAACTTTTTGATAGACATTTTTTTTGTCTTAAGTATCGCGTAATGCGGTGTGATATTTTTGTCAGATGCCGGTGCTTACTGTAGAGTTCAGACAATCTTAATCTTATGGGCGTTGTATGTAATTTTTGCAAATGACCGATACCCTCTGTAGGTTCCACGACTATTTATCCAGCAGCCGCCCTACAGGGGAGTCGGTATTAACTTCGCGTTGGGACTCCGGTGAAAAATGGAAGCAACTACTTCTACTACTACTTCTTTATCCATCAGTAGAAATTCATCCGTGTCCACGACCCATCAAGATCATGTTTGACACATTTAGTCAGTCGATTGACGAAGAAACAAATCATAATTGCCTAGCATTAGCTTCAAGCGTGTACAGTGTTTGGTCTAATTACTCTTTGCTAGGATCACCAACGTGCGTTTTGTAACACAGTTGAAATATCTTGATAATTTTAATTAATATTAAGTTATTGTTTTCGCACACACCCTGTAGCCGGTAGTTGGAATCGCGCTACCTTAACCCCTGCGTTTCGTAAAGGCAACTAGTAGGAACCAGGAATTCCTCTGTAAAATTCTCTTTAAAAGACGGCAAGTTGAGTGGGGGGAGGAGAGGCCCACGCCTCTCCGAACCTTATTGTTAGGTTTGATTTGATTTGAGCCTCACTTCCACCGGAGCCTCAACGTGAGTCACGATAGGCTCCCCCGTAGGGCGCGTCCTTATTGTTAGGGTCACTGAATGCGCGTGGTTGTAGTTCGAATAAAGCAGAGGAGAGAGCTTGGCGAGATGTTTGTGAGGAGGAAGTTTGATGTGTTGGCGCTGAGTGAGAAGGAAGTTAAAAGGTAAGGCGAATGTGAGTTTGGTGTGGTAAGAGGAAGAAAGCCGTGCGGAGAGGAAGGTGTGTTGATAATGAGTGATCGATTGGCTAGAAGCGCCACTGATTGGAAGGAGGTGTCCTCAAGATTGATGTGGCTGAAAGTTTAGTTAGGCATAGAAAGACGGGTGTTTTTAAATCGAACGGACGTAGTAGCGAGAGGAATAAGGAACTAGGGAGAAATTTTTGATTGACCTGAGTAGTTATATTGAGAGTTTTGAAAGTCAAATCAATGTCGTTGTACTGGGCGACCTTAATACGAGAGCTGAAGTTGTGGCGACGCTTTTGCTCACACCAAGCGCCCTACTATACTGTACTATGTTTATCTACTCCAAATTTCTTACTATCGCCTCACTACTGTAATAACTACATCTTATTTAATTCTTGCAGTCACGTGTAACTCAAACATTTCATGAGCCATTCTCATTATGCTTCATGTCTAAGTATGCTCATTATGTCCGTGTGTGCTCATCGAGCAGCCTCATGCTATGCATTCCGTGTTCTCACACACGCTACTCCTGTGTAACGATGCATAGCACATGTGCTGGCGGCAGTCGTAAAGTTAGGCCCAGCGTGTATTTCACAATATCCGTTCGGGATCTTCTGAATGAGATCTCGTCCTTGTCACACTGTAATTGCCAATTAGCCGAAAACTATAAACTTTTACAACGCCCATCTCTGACGCCACGTTCGCCCAAACCTCTCGATGCCGGCTCGTTGTTCATTATCCAGAACCAATCGCCGAAATGCGCAAAAACCAACCGTCACATCCCTTCAGTCCTTTCCCGTCATGCCGTGCCAGGCTATTTTTGCCACGTATCCAGTATCGTTCTTTCAGCCAAGCCTTACTAACTTAATCAAAATAACATCATACTTTTACTCATAATTAAAAACTATCAATTCCCTTAACGAAATTCAAAACAATATCTGTGTAATTATTACCTAAATCAAATAATTACTTCTTCAAGAACTTCATTACGAATAATAACGTGTTATTTACTGTGTACAGTTGCTACAACGTTCACTTATAGTAGGCTATACTTCTTTCACTCTAACTCTCGCTCAGCTGTACTGCACTCAACTCGTAGCTCAGCTGTTAAACCCAGAGCATTCAAATAAATGCTAAATTAACAAGCGAGCTAAGTTATAATATGTTGATGCTCTTATAAGACCTCAACAAATGTTTATAGTAATATTAATTTATTTTTCTGATTTAATTATTGTTGGAACATGTACTGTTCTGAACATTCAACATTCAAAAATACGTCTGACCGAGTGCAGAGTAAGACAACATTCACTGCGGTGCCCTGCCACCATCACATGCCTGGCCTAGCTGGCCTAGGGTGCCAACGGCCCTGCAGGGGTCGCCCTCAAATTCATAGGGCACCCCGGAACACTTCGCTTTTCTTTTCACCGTCAATGATACGAAGCACACTATTCTCTACCGCTACAAACTCAACCGTCTCCACGATCATCCGGAGTGACATTCCTTCAACTCTGCATCTATCACCACTCCCGAGTCGTCTCTGGAGTTCCTTCATCGTCTACGACTGCTCACCACGGAGCACCTTGCGACCTAGCGATTATCGTTCCGCACGCCAAGTGTGCTTCGAGCAACGCGTACATCTCATTCCGCACGCCAAGTGTGCTTCGAGCAACGCGCTACTTCGCTCACCGCAACGCAGCATCTCATCAACTACGTGTGCCCTTAGCTTCGCACTAACCTCAAGACAGTCCACTGTGCTCATCGCTCCAACCACCAGCCACCGCTTGCTTGGTTGGCATAGTCTACAACTACCACACAGCTCTGGTCATCGTCACTATTAAGAGCTGTACGTCGAGTTCATCCGATTCAGTGCGCCAACCGAGTCGTTGCGTAAACTGAGCTCTTCAGTGTAACAAAGCAAGCCCTCACCATTCTGTAAGTCCCGGTATCGGGTGTTCCTGGTATTTCGTGTAACCGCGGTACTTCCGTGCCGTGTGATCTAGGACGGGTCTATAAATAGTTCAACTGTACGAATCGCGACTAGATCAAGCCACGGCTGACTGTAGGTTTACCATTAATTTCATTTATGTGGTGTTTGTTATATTGTCAACCGTATCACTATGTCACCAAATGTAACTCATTTTTGGTGTAAATTCGCCCTGTGATTAATTCCTAGCATTCTGTAAAATCTTTGTTATCCGTCCTTGGTATCATTGACTATGTCGCGGTCCATGCTAGCACTGTCGTCATTCTCAATTTTTACATAAACCTTACGTTTTCTTGTAATATATGTAAAAATTTATCTCGTTTTCACTCCCCCTGCACCTCGTCGCATCTCTCTCTAGGATTAAAAATAGGCAAACACCCGCCGTTGATCAAAATGGAGTCAGATAAGAAAACTACTCAATGCGATTCAATGTACTCATAATTTCAAAACCGCGCGGTTCGCGCGAAGTTTCGCTTGCTTCAATTCTGTAGCCGATCAATTTATAACTGACGTTTCATAACCTTGAAAGCTCAACGGTCAGTCAAGCGCTGAATCCGTGTCCAGAGATTGTGAGGACGGCAGGAGATCAATTTCAGCCGTTCATCAATTATTATTATTTTTAATCATTCATTATTCAACGCACAATCTCAATAATTGGAAACACCAATCTTATAAAACCCACAAGTGTATATCAAAAGAATGAAGGACTGTACGAATAGCGCGATTGGAGTGGAAAGTTGTGACTTCGATAGTGTAAGAGGGTGTTTCTATCGGATTTTCGCAGCAAGACAAGTCTGTGAGTAGTACTTTGCGAAGGGAAAGGATGTGTTCTGGGCCTTCGTGGATTTGTGAAAGTCCTACGACAAGGTTGACAGGGAAGCGCTGTGGAGGGTGTTGCGTTTGTGTGGAGTGGGAGGAAATCTGATCAAAGTTTCCATGTTGACAGCAGAGCATGTGTCAGAGTGGAGAGCGAGATGAGTGATTGGTTTACAATGAAAGTGGCTCTGAGACAAGGCTACGTTATATCTCTCTGGATGTACAGGCTCTACATAATTGGAGTGGTGAGGGAGGTGAACGCGAGTGTAATGAGTCGTGGCTTGGAGCTGTTGGAAACAAATGGGCGGAGTTGGCAGGAGTAAAGTAATGAGATGCTCGAGAAATGTCGATGCGAGCAGAATTAGTATCCTTTAATATGGAGAGTTGATGGAGGAAGTTCAGTGTTTCAAGTATCTGTGCTCCCATGAGGAGGAGACTGAAGTGAAGGAAGGGTGTAAAATGTTTGGGTGCCGTGAAGAGTGAACTGAGCTGTAGGACGTTGGGGATGGAAGCAAAGAGAGGGAATAGTTGTTCCGTGCTCTACGGAGCCGAGATGAAATGTTTGAGGAGCGTGGCTGGTGTGACGCAGAGAGACGAGATCAGTAATGACGTAGTTCAAATTAGAAGGGGTATGGTGAAGAACTTAGAGGACAGAGTTGATTCGCGTGTTCTGAGATGGTTCGGGCACATGGTGGGGATGGATGAAGAGAGATTGGTGGAAAAGGTGTTGAAAGCAGAGGTGAGTGGACGTAAGCCTGGAGGTAGACCGAAATTTGGGTGGATGGATGATGTGAAGAAGCGTTGGGGAGAGATTGTGTTTGTGTGTGGAGGTAAGCGAGAGAGCGTGCAATGTATAGGCGCAGGTGGTGAATGGATGATTTTAGACGCTGCCCTGATGCGCTTTCCAGCCCTTGGCATCTCGTTGAGAGACAGACTAGTCGCGGGTTGGGGGGCCGGTCATCATGACGCGGCAGGGGTAAGCCTGCCACACTGTCAGGCCCTGCTGCTAACACTGACCTCGGACCGAACTCATGACCCGGAGGGCGTGTTGCGGGGTCTTCCGGTTGGACCTTTTAGCACACAAGAGGTAATTTGTCTGAGCGTATGAGAAAATTATGAGGTGCGCCTTGTCGTCGGCCACCCCCTTTTCTTGGTATTCGGCCTAGTGTCTGTATCTGTACGTATAGAGGAGTGCGAGCCTGCCAGAATCGATAAGCTTCGTGCCCCACGAGGGGTCTCTGCAAAGCTTACGCACTCGAATTAGCCATCTCTATTGCAAAAACAGATCGTCTCCCCAAATACGTCGTATCATCATACAGTTTGAGTGCCCTCACTCAGCTCAAAACTACGAACACCCTGTTCTGCGTAAAATACAGCACGATATCTTTACTATGTCCGAGACGGGCCAAGCAGTCGAATTCTGCTGGATTCTTGGGCACGTGGGAATAAGAGGAAATGAGCTTGCTGACTCGCTTGCTAAACTGGCGCCTACTTATCAGGAACAATTTATCGCAATTCAATTCAAACTGAAATCAGAGTTATCAAGATCAAATGTTGTAGGGCAAATATATAAAATTGCAATTGGCAGAAGATGCTGGGAGTTATGATCGACCCACTGCGGCGGACGATGTCTAGTTATTACTTCTAAGCTGTACGATTAATAGCTGATTATCTTAATCGGAAGTCATGACTACTATTTTCATTCAAACATTCAATTCATAGTAAATAGGGTAGATGACAGCCGAAGGTGGATGACAGTCACTAAGTAGATAACTACTGAAAGTAGAATACAACTGCAGATACAACGTAGCAGTGAAAATGTAATGATCAGCATTCACACAGTCAACCCAAAATTATAACTATATGTACATTTTTTCATGTAGATGTAATCAGTTTTGGGGTGGATGGATGCTTATTCATTTTATAGATCATTAACACTTTATTTTAGTATTTTATTATTTCTTCTTGCTTGGGCTCTATTATTTTTCTCTGCCCTTTTTTCATGGTGATGAATTTTAAATTTGTTATCATTATTATTATATGTAACGAGGTTGGTTGAGAGAAGGTGACCCAGGGAGAGGAGGTACTCGTGGGATCCGCGGGACTCGAGGACCCGGGGTTTCGGGAGCCCGGGGGACTTGGCAGACCGGGTGGATTTGGGGTGGTCCACTTGGATCTTTCTGGGGCCCTTTGGGACTCCCTTGAGACCCTTTGGGAGCCTTTTGAGAAACTGTGGGACCC
>SDVV010033213.1:0-11325 GCA_016164225.1 Gammarus roeselii
GTGTAAATAACATTTTTTAAATATTAACATCTCTCTTTTAATTATTATACATCCAGAATGCATATCAGGGACATGAACATACTATCAAGGCCAGTAAGACTCATGCATTATGGAGCTTAAGACTTCAATTTTTTATTCCTGGTAGCTACACCTTAGTGGTATGCTATTTCACTTGTGATATCTAAAATTGTTTTATTACATGCACCCAATCTGTCTGCCTGTATGAGGCAGGCAGAATGGTATGCCAAAATATTTTCTGTGCAGCCTTTCAGCCCGCTGCCTTTCAGCCGCAGCCTTTCAGCCTGCTGCACGTGAACATCTTCAGGCGAGAAGAAAACTGAATCCTCATGACATAAAAATTTCAAAAAAGGGGGTCCCTCCAAGGATAACGACGCCACCAAAAATTTCTTGCCGGCTTCCCTATCTCCCTTCTTTTCCCCTTCTATATTACCTTCGATATCTCCGTTCAGTTAAGTTGGGATCAATACCAAAGATTTCCTTACTCGCCCCGTGCCTTATTGTTCTTGTGTCTGTTTTTTGGTGCTTGCCCATAATACTCAACCTCATTTGTAAGAAAAGGATGGCATAACTTGGAGTCAGATTGTGCCTTGAAAAATAAAGTACAGGGTTCTCTTGAATTTTTGTCGCTCACAGAAGCTCATTCACTATTAATTTTTTGAGTAAAAAAAAGGGTAAATTACCCTTCCTTAATAAAAAAATATATATACATCACATAAACTGGTGACCTGCACCAATAACAGATCAAGGTCATAAGACAGGCAGACTGGGTGTAAGTAGTGAAACTGCTTGAGGGAAATAACATAGACTCTAGAGAACTTGAAGTAGAAAAGCAGTCATAGATTAAATTTTCTTTTCATTTTGTCATTGACGCCGACTACTGCAGAGTAAGGTGCTAATTTTAATATCTAACTGGGCAACTATTCAAATTTGTTCTGTGTTCATATAAAAATTAACTTATTTGTGTATGAAACAAACTGGCACACAGGAAACATATGTAACATCACAATTCTGTGATTTTGATAACATTCTTGAACCAATTTGGTGTTAGCAGATTCAAAGCCACTTCGCAAGTGACCTGCTGGTGAATTCACAACACACATCAAATCAAATTAGATACCAATTTAAATTCCCAATTTTTGTGACAACCTTGGTGTCAAAAGCTCGTGCTCAACTACAAGTGGTGCAACCTCGCCTCAGTGAAAATAACTTTGAGGAATTACAATCTCACAGCACACATAGGAATTAGATTTATCTCAATCTCTCAACAAAAACAATCTGCATTCCACACCTTGGTACAAGTTCCACATTGACAAGACATTGCAAGTTGAAATAATTATTCCCAGTCAGTCACCAGAATCACAACTTAAAAACCAGATCGCCGACCAAGCCACACAATCAACATGTCAGAGGACGGGAACCCTGACAACAACCTTATTGTAGGAAATCCATCAACTTCCGACTGCATAACTGGCAACAAGGACTTTAATGACACAACATACATGCCTGAAGCACCAGGTTTCTGGTTTTACTTGCTAGAAGCCGGCTTCACAGCACACGCCATCACAGATGACCAAACCAAAGTCCGGTTGACGCTCAAAGCCCTACCACCACAATTACGATTATCACTTCAGGACATAGTCATGAATAGAGGAGATGACCGCTACAATAAAATTAAAATCAGAATTACTTTTTTAAACACACTACCGGAATCAGCTCGCATAAGACAAATTCTGGACAAAGAGCGACGAGGAACCCGCACAATGGCACAGTTCCTGGCCCATCTTCAACCCCTATTTGGTAATGACTCGGAATCCGTTGCACACCACAATAGCCAATTCTTGAAAGAAATGCTCTTGAGGGAAAACCCGACCAACATCAAATATGCACTATTGGTCAACAATAAGACAACCCTAACTAACATTGTGGAGGCAACAGATAAAATACTAACTGGATACCCTGAGTCAACATTCCAGTAAACAACATCAGTAGTGTTCCGCCAACATCCACGCCACAGCCACAACACAACACAGCTATTCACAGCGCCGCCACTCAAACTATCAATGCTCTGACCTCACGAATGTCAAAAATGGATTTCAAAAGTAGAGCACTCTCACAGGAAAAAGACCATCTTCTGACAAAAGAATTGACCACCTGGAGAGAACAATCCACAACCTGGAGGATAAAATGAATAAAGAACAACAATCATCCTTGACCAGACTGCAAAAGCTGGAACAACGACCACATTACAACAACCAGGGAAACAGAGGAAGAAGCACTTCCCACCGACGTGAACCTTCTGCAGAAAACAGAACGCGTTGCCATTTCCACAGGCGCTTGGGCACAAAAGCTCGCAGATGCACAATACCATGTGACTTGAGCAGCATTTTCAATAACCAGGAGGGAAACTGAGATCCCATGATGACAACACGAGCACCGTCACGGCAATAACCCTCAAGAAGACTCATCTCCTAACCATAATTGACAGAAAAAGCAAGTTCACCTTCTTAATAGACACAGGTGCTGCCGTCTCTGTCATTCCACCTCAAGCAACCGACCTCAGAAATGAGGAAGTTAGCAGCCTTCGCGCTGCCAATGGTTCCCGCATACCCATCTATGGTGAGCGGCTGATGACCCTCAATATTGGCCTGTGTAAGGATATAACTTGGCCATTCATCATAGCCCAGGTTGACCAATCAACTATCGGTGCTGACTTGCTTGCCCACCACAAGCTTGTGGTAGACCTACATAACAGGCGGCTCATGGATACCTCCACGAGCCTGACTGCCTCCGCAGGCCTGGCTTTAGCCGGTGCAACACTCAACACCTTAGGAGACGACCCAGACTGCTACAGGAAATTATTAGAGAAACACAAAACCGTCACAATGCCTAACACTGCATTGACCCAACCTATGCATGATGTAAGACACATCATCACAACAACGGGACAACCAGTATTCATGCGCCCCAGGCGACTTAATCCTAAAGTCGCAGACTCGGCAAAAGAAGACATAAAATGAATGCTGCAGGGTGGGATCATCCGACCCAGTAAAAGCCCTTGGGCCTCACCATCACATGTGGTACCCAGGAAGGTTGGCTGGAGATTGTGCGGAGACTACAGGAGGGTTAATTTCCAGACAGTACGTGATAGCTACCCCTAAAACACCTGCAAGACTTTTCAGCGCAACTGACATGAAAAACCATCTTCTCGAAGGTTGACCTTGCCAGTGCCTACTTCCAAATCCCCATGGACGAGGAAAGCATACCCAAAACGGCTATCACCACCCTTCTTGGATCTTTTGAGTTCACTCGCATGCCCTATGGCCTCAGCGGTGCAGCTCAAACCTTTCAACGATTTCTTGACACAGTCCTTCGTGACATATCCGTCGCAGGACGCCCAGTCACGAACTTCAACTAAGTGGATGACATACTAGTTGCCAGCTCAAATGAGACTGAGCATCTCCAAGACCTTGAAGAACTTTTCATCAGACTAGCAGCTCATGGGCTAGTCATTCACCCTCTCAGAAGTGAATTTGGACGCCCCAAAGTGGACTTTCTTGGACACAGAATAACCTCACAGGGAATTCTGCCGTTGCCCGAGAAGGTCAAGGCTATCAACGATTTTGCGAAGCCCGTGTTCATCAAACGCTCCGAACATTCTGTGGAATGATACAGTTTTACAACAGATTCTTGCATGACATTGCCTCAGTCATCGCACCACTTAACACACTTCTAACGGGTAAACCCAGAAAGAATGACAAAATTGAGTGGAACCCAGAAGCAAACCAGGCATTCGAAAATGCAAAAGCAGCACTAGCTCAAGCAACAATGTTTCATCGTCCATTGCCTGATGCACCAACTGCGATTGCAGTAGATGCTTCCAACACCACAGTGGGAGCAGTGCTACAGCAGCTTCAAGACAAAGAATGGAGACCGCTAGCTTTCTTCAGCAAGAAACTACAGCCAAGGGAAAGGAAATACTCCACCTTTGGCCGAGAATTGCTTGCAGCTTATCTATCAGTGAAGCACTTCCGCTTCTTCATCGTAGGCATAGACTTTGCCATCATCACCGACCATAAGCCATTGGTTGGTGCACTTCACAAACTACAGGAACGAGACATCCCTCGGGAGAGCCGCCAACTCTCCTACATCAGTCAGTTCACAACTGATATCCGGCACATTGCTGGAGAAAAGAACCAAGTCGCAGACGCCTTGTCACGATGTCATGATCAAGAGGAACCAGCCACGCAACTGCCTCCTAAACCAATCGATGAGGATTGCGATAATCTTCTCACAGCAATATTCACGGACATTGATGAAGAACGACTTCGCAGGGAACAACTTCAAGACCAAGATTTGAAAGCACTACTCGAAGACGAGGATTTAACCTTCCGCCTACAACAAGTTGATGGAATTTACCTGCACATACATGACAATGTGTGCCGACCTTACATTCCAAAGGCAATGCGCAAGGAATTCTTCCATTAAGTGCACACCACCGCTCATCCTGGAAAGCGTGCCACAGTTCAGCAACTTGCCACGCGTAATGTGTGGCCAGCCATGAAGAAAGACATCCGACAATGGTGTGAGCAGTGCACAAACTGTCAAAAAAACAAAATAAGTCGGCACAACTTTGTTTCATCACAAACCATACCACCAGAAGGAGGAAAGTTTACGCAGGTACATCTCGATCTCGTGGGACCCTTACCTCACAATGAGGGGTACGAATACCTACTCACCATGATCGACAGACATACCCGCTGGCCTGAAATCTGTCTCATCAAAGATGCACGAGCAGAAATAGTCAGCAAAGCTTTCCTTGCCACCTGGATCTCACGCTATGGTTGCCCTATCAGCATCACCACAGACCGCGGTCCTCAGTTTGAATCAGCATTATGGACCAGTCTCATGGAAACCCTTGGTTCGGTGCAAATCATGACCATCGCTTACAGCCCTCAGGCCAATGGCCTGATCGAACGACTCCACCGCCGAGTCAGGGATACATTAAAAACACAGGCAGATCCTCACCAATGGGTGAAAAAACTTCCACTCATCCTCCTAAGCATGCGAACCGCAGCAAAAGAGGACATCGGCTATACAGCAGCAGAAACTCATGTTTGGAGTAAATTTGCGACTTCCATGCGACCTGTAGGTCAGAAACCGCAATCCCGCACTGACCGACATCACCGAGTACAACCAGAGACTCCAAAGCTTCATGAACGAAGTTGGTCCGGCACAGTCCCGACCTATTCAACCAGCAGAGGGGCACCTCGACCCCAAACTCAAAACAGCGACGCACGTCTTTGTCCGCACCGACAGAGTACGGCGCCCGCTTGGAGCATCCTACGAAGGACCGTTTAAGGTACACACCACCAAGCGAAGAGGCAAAACCGACAATGTCCATGTCTCTCATTTGAAAGCGGCCCGTGGCATAGACGACGTATTCCCTGAAAGACATTCGCATGTCAGGATGAAAATCGGAAACGTTCCGTTAACCACGCCAGGCCAAGACCGAGTTCCCACACCAGACGCACCACGTCCAGAGGACCGGCACGCGCCACAAACCCAGACTACCAGACAACCAGCAAATTTACCCCCGCAAGCCCTCACAGGACGGCGAGTACAAATAAACCCACAACCTCAAGTCAGGTTGTTCACTCAAACCACCAGGTCTAGCAGGGCAGTAAGAGCACCAGATCGCCTCAACATGTAGCTAACGCTGCGCATTTGGACGTCAGCCTAGCAGGGGAGAAAACAATACTGCATCCCCGGCTGCAGTCTGAATGGGGAGTGATGTAGAGGTCCTTAATTGACTCTACATTATCATAATAACATCACAAGCACCCATTACTATTAAGCAATCGCATCTTTTGATCTCATTGTTGCATCTCTCTGTAGGTAGCTACAACATTTCCGTTCAGCTAATACAAACTACTTACAACCATTATAGCAGTGCAACAAATATTTATTTTGGCTAAATAAATGTGTATACCACGCACTAAAAGCCATGGAACATGCATCAGAAGGAATAAAAGATTCAAATAAATATTTTTACAAAAATCTGGCAACAAGCTGAGCGGTTTTTTTCTAAACTCTTCTACGAGTCGAACAAGATCCTAGTTTGCGTGGCAGTAGTATTATATCCCGACATAAACATACAGGAAGTGAAACCGTGGCCACAGAGGCAAAGAAAGACAAAACAGAGTTATATTGGTTTAAATCCAAACCTATACATAGACTGTAGCTAGGCTAGACAGCCTGGGCTAGTGCAACTTAGGCTTGCCTTGGATACTGCTCCACAGAAGACAGGTGAGAATAACAGTGTTTAATATGTCCTATTCCCAGTGTAGAGCAGACTAATAAATGCAGCTGCAGATTTCTGCAGCAAGACACTATTATAAATACCTGGATGCAAGATTTCAACTGTGCAATGCATGAAGCTAGCTATGGGGGATTCCTCTGCCAAATGCCATACCAAGATTATCAATTATGCTAACATGATAGCAATCTTTAGATCTGAGTAGCACCCTACCTTGATCCATGCTTATTTATAGATATATATAGCTATATAGTGCCTATATAGTGTAAATAATATTTTTTAAATATTGACATCTCTCTTTCAATTATTATACATCTAGAATGCATATCAGGGACATGAACATACTATCAAGGCCAGTAAGATTCATGCATTATGGAGCTTGAGACTTCCATTTTTTATTCCTGGTAGCTACACCTTAGTGGTATGCTATTTCTCTTGTGATATCTAAAATTGTTTTATTACATGCACCCAATCTGTCTGCCTGTATGAGGCAGGCAGAATGATATGTGATTATCTCCCATGTGGCACACCCGCTCTTAGCTAAAATATTTTTTGTGCAGCCTTTCAGCCCGCTGCCTTTCAGCCGCAGCCTTTCAGCCTGCTGCACGTGAACATCTTCAGGCGAGAAAAAAACTGAATACTCATGACATAAAAATTCCAAAAAAAGGGGTCCTTCCAAGGATAACGACGCACCTAAGATTTTCTTGTCGGCTTTCCTACCTCCCTTCTTTCCCTTTTCTACATTACCTTGGATATCTCCGTTCAGTTAAGTTGGGATCAATACCAAAGATTTCCTTACTCGCCCCCGTGCCTTATTGTCCTCGTGTATGTTTTTTGGTGCTTGCATATAATACTCAACCTCATTTGTAAGAATAGGATAGCATAACTTGGAGTCAGATTATGCCTTGAAAAAGAAAGCATAGGGTTCACTTGAATTATTATCGCTCACAGAAGCTCATTCACTATATACTTTTTGAGTAAAAAAAGAGGGTAAATTACCCTTCCTTACTAAAAAAATATTTAACATCACCTAAACAACTACACACATCCATATTAAATACGTTATCTTATAGGGACAGACAGAGTGTAATGAGCTCTCGGACTTCGGGGATGGAAGCAAATAGAGGGCTGTATGAGGCTTTTGTTGTCCCAACTGTGCTCTACAGAGCTGAGACTTGGGGGTGAGGGCAGACGAGAGAAGAAGGTTGAATGTTTCCGAGATTAAATGTTTGAGGAGCATGACTGGAGTAACGCTGAGAGACCGGTTCACCAACGACGTGGTTCGAATCAGAACAGGGATGGTGAAGCAGTTGGAGGACAGAGTGGATTCGCGTGTTCTGAGATGGTCCGGGCACATGGAGAGGATGGGTGAAGGGAGATTGGTGAGAAGGGTGATGAATGCGGAAGCGAGTTGTCGCAGGCCTAGAGGTAGACCGAAGTTTGGGTGGATGGATGGTGTGAAGCAGGCGTTAGGAAGGAGAGACATGAATTTGGAGGTAGCGAGAGAGCGTGCAATGAACATGCGTGAGTGGAAAATGGTTGTGAATGGTTAATTTTGAAGCTGCTCTGATGTGCTTACCTGCCTTTGGCATCCCGCTGTCGGGATGGTTGTGAGTAGGGGGGCCAGGTTATTATGACGCGGCGGGGGTAAACCAGTGAAAACTGTCGGGCCCTGCTGGTGACAACGAATCCTCGGACTACACTCATGACCCAGAGTGTATGTTGCGGGGGTACCGGCAGGACCCTTTAGCACAAAAGGGCTAAGTTTTGTAAATTTGAGCGTATAAGGTTGTGAGGTGAGTCTTGCCGTCGGCCACCCCCCTTTCTGGGGATGCGGCCTAGTGTCTGTATCTGATATAGGGATGACCGTCCACTTAACCCATTTAGTCTGGCTCTCAGAAGAAAAGTATATCTCTTTCCCATTTTGGGGCTACAAATGCAAGCGTTTGAATGTAAAAATTTCAGAGACTTCTCAATTCAAGTTTTGTCGGTTCTGAGTTTAATACGATTCTAGTTAATGAATTAACAGTAGGTTCTTCTTGCAACTACAAGGACACGTTTCCTTTAGCATTTTAATTTTCCCTAGCGTAATATTTTGGTTGGGCAAAAATGTGCATCTAGCTACTTCGGTATGTCCGCACGAGTGTTTTTCACCTGAGTTGCCGAACATGATGGAAGAAGTTCCTACTTAGAGCGTCGCTAAAACGCTTCATGTATTTTTCATATTGGGTAGAGATAAAAAGGCCATTACGATCTATTCAGAACATTTTTTTTTAACTCTTATTCAGTTAAGAAACTTCCGATTTGGGTCATGCGGTTGAGTTGACAATTTCAATCAGATTTTTGACCAATGTTCTATCGGAGTGTGCCAAATAGAAGGAACCTAAAATTATTTCTAGTGTAGATACAGTAACATTTTACATGGAACAAAGCCTGTACCAATTACCCGAGCGAGTATAAAGCTGCAGCTTACTTATTTACTTAACGTACTTATCTATGGAGATTGGCTTTGGGCCCGCCTTCGTATCGGCATATCTTCGGGCTTGGAGAATGTGAAGGAGGACAAATGGCAGAGGTGATTTGTTGAGGGTAGCATAGGGGAGGAAAGTGAAGGAGAAACTGAGGGTTTATGGTTCTAGTCTGCTCCCCAAGAATTTGTTCCATGCACTCTCATTTAAGCTCTCCACTCACTCAATTATCTTATCTCCCCAGTCAGGTTTTCATAATGTGTGGGGTGAGTTACCTTATGGTACCTCTGCAGGTATTGCTGGTTGGACCTCCAGCACCTTGTTCCTCCCCCTTCTGGTCCATGCCTTCTCCAAGAACACTTACGTTGCCTCTGCCCCACATCGTTTCTTCTTATTCCCCAGTCGTAAGAGAGAACACATTTCGTGATCCTCCTCTTGCATAATTTCATTCCACTATTTTGGGTCAATTGTTGCATGTACCACATTTATCATCTCAGCTCTCTCCTCTGAACATTTTGGGCATACCCGTACCAAGTGTTCTACTGTTTCATCTAATTCTGACCCACATTGCATGCATACCCTGGTGTCAGTTTCTGCCCACCTGTGTGTTTGTGCATTTACCTACAGAGATTGAGTCTGGGCTTTGAACAACAGCTGGCTCCCTCTGCAACCATCATATCATCTTTCATTTCTGGGTTTCGGCTTCTTTTTATACCATTTGAGCGTTGATTTTCCATTCATTCCAACATGACATTTTTCCAGCCCAATCTGTTTTCCTCTGGTGTCAATCTTTTTCTTCCATTTCTCTACACTCCATTCGGGCCCTTCACCACGTTCATTCCGCATTCTCCAGACATACCTCTGTGCTTCTACATCTTGCGATTTTATACATTGGTACCCACACTTTTTGGCTCTCTGCTTACAGTTTTTTACCACTTGCTCTGCCTACTGTTCCACTTGTGCACCTTCTTTGGCCACCTTGCTTCACACATCCTATCTAGTCTCACTTTATATGCCAGTACTGATTTCCTGTCTCGTTCCCCAAATAGGCTCCATCCCATGTCACCCCTGATTGCTTCCACGCCTACCCATCTGTTTGCTCCAAGGGCCATTTGTCCGACCTTATTTTGTGTGACATCCGATTTTGCCAGCTCAGTCTCTGTCCATCTCATGACATCCATTCCATACAAAATACCTGGTACAGTCATGCTCTTTCATTACCCTCTCAATCATTCATACCTGTTTGCTCTGAAGCGTGCCACACTACCAAGTCTACTCCACCACTGTTGTGCCGTGAACATTCTTTCTGTCTTTGCCTTCTCGCACCCATTTTCAGTCATCCAGCACCCAAGATACTTGTATTCTGTTCTGCACCCAATTTCAACAGCTCCCAGTAGCCATTTTAGCTCATCTCCCTCTTCTCCGTTTTTAGGTGTTAGGGGAGTTTAAATGTGGACTTGATTAATGATGAGTAATTTACCCTTATTTTGGTTACTCAAAAAGTTAATAAAGAATGAGCTTCTGTGAGCGATAAGAATTCAAATATATGTGCTTTCACTTTCAAGGCACGATCTGACTCCAAGTTCTTTTTTTCCACATGGGAGGTTGAGTATATGGGCAAGCACCAATAAACAGACACAAGGACAATAAAGGTACAGGTATATCTTTTAGTGACTATAATTCCCAAGACTTATCTTGGTTAGGGCTGTCATAGGATAATATAGAAGGGGAAAAGAAGATTTGATAGGAAAGGCAGCAATTATTTTGTTGGCGTCAATAGGTCCAATAGGAAATTATCTTGGGGGAAATTTCTGTCCAGGTTCCTAGGTTGGGCTAGAATTAGTTCAATCTTGCCTGAAGACGAGTGTCCTCATGGCCTCAGTAGCAGGGGGTGAAAGGCTGCACACAGAACATAGTTGGCTAACAATGTGTGGCAGGGAAGGTAATCACATACCATTCTGCCTGCCTCATAAAGGCAGACAGATTGGGTGCATGTACTAAACAATTCATTGTCCAAGGAAAAATATCATAACACTAAGGTGTAGCTACCAGGAACAAAAATAATGGAACTCTTAAGTCTCTTTGAAAAGACCTTTATGTTCACCCACTAAAGCCGCGGGCAAAAATTCGTGCCTTTAATTGAATTGAAAGCTTGGGCTCAATCTGCTACCCACAAGTCTAGTTAAGTAGTCAGCATAAATTGTTATTGAAGTTAAAGAATGGAGGAACTGGCTCCGTCAAGTGGTAATGACTCACTATATTTTAGAATTAGCGGTTATGAAATAAAATTCTTTAATGGAATTCTATTTTAGTCAATTATAACACTTCCTATGATATATGTGTGGAATTACGATTCAGAAAGTTTCATAGGGAACACATACCTGCTGAAATTCCATTTTAGCTGCCACAAAATACAGTCAGACTTGAAATCCAAATTATTGATATTCTAAATTCCTTTAGCTAGCCTTAAGCATGAAACTAGGAAAGGGCATTAATAATCTAAGGTTGCGTTCAAATATT
>SDVV010033214.1:0-11325 GCA_016164225.1 Gammarus roeselii
ATCCGTTATAAGACTCAATTGTATATCTGCCAATGGGGTCTCTGTATTAGAAGGCCCGCCTCTTAGATGACCCAAAAGGGTGAATCCTCTCCCTCGATTGGAGGATCTCCTTCAATTTCATGATCATGGCCCACCCACTTAGCCTTCGGGGGCAGCCGAGCCACGGAGGGCAGGACACTCACTTGGCAGCGGCCGCAGGGCATCGGTCGTAGACCTCGCACCCCACACACTCCCTCGCTATAGGCACACACCCCACTCTACCACAAGCTCGTCTTACGCGTGTTACATATCTTTGGCTGTTAATCACTTGTGTGACTTGTGTTTATACTCAGTATTCTATTGTTAGAAAAACCTTTGCCTTGTTAACTACTACAAAAAGACAAATATAAAACCAATGTGTCTTCATTCAACCCTGATTTTCCCAATTATCCAACTTAAAATTTCTGTACCATAACATTCGTAGCGGTGGGGGGTTGGGATATTTGTGAATGTTATGTTCATTTATCACTATACAGTCTTTTAGAGGATTAGTGTGGTTGGCATGTCTTATAACTCAATTTGCAGCCTTAGTGTGCGAACGGCCCTGTTTGTACCAGCCTGAAGGTAGGATTGCAGGCAAGGTTCTGTGTTTCCCATCTGTTTATTTCATATGTATTTATTATCTATAGAAATAGTAAGGATTTTTTGTCAGGTTGTTTTCTGGTTGATGTATATTTATTTCTTAGGATGCTGTATCTTCGTTACGAGAATCTATCTATCCCATATTGCATTATCCAGTTTTGAAAAAGTTATAACAGTTTACCATTGACGCGGTGTTCCAATAGCGAAAATACCTGAACGATATGGATTTACTATAAGTTAAAATATTATGTTGTGTACACTGAGTAATGATCGATTGATTTATATTGAATTTGTGTTGTTTTTGGAATTTCGATCAGTTACCTCATACAGTTTTAGGCATTTTAGGGTATTTTAGGCTTGCATCATCCATGTAGCAGGCTATTTCATGCATAATTGGTACGTTATTGCATCATTTTGGTATTTTTATATGTATTTATGAAATTCTGTTACGATTAAGCCGTGGTTACTTTAGTTAAAGAGATATTAATTTAACCCTGTTTTGGACAGAAGTTGAGGCTAATTTCATCAGATTTTGTATGTACTGTACCGTATTTGTGTAGAAGTATTCCACATCATCTACTATAGGTTTCAGTTATGTTGCTCGCATGTTCAGGGATCTTATTCACATAAGCTATTTGTTTGGTTACATGCTACTTTTTTCTTGTTCGTCACGCTTTTAATGTATGTTTTGGGTATGCTAGAGAATTAAATCTTCCTGCTTTGTTATAACTCGTGAGTTTTAGTATGGGTTTCTCAGTTTTGTATGTTCTCTGTTGAATTTTCATCGTCGATGCAGGGTTTTGGGTATCCAATACAATATCGGAATATATTACGTTTGTATCTGCAATATAGAACATTATTTCAGGTTTAATTTAGTCACATGTTGTTCATTTTTTCGTGTTTTATATATCTTCTTTCATCCTAATACAATACTTGAAGTGGTTACTATAGTTATGGAACAGTCGATTTGTTAGAAACTTTATCTTGCTGTTAGGGTATTGTATGTTTATTGTAGGATCATTCTTCAATATTTAGGAGGAGTTAGAGAGTCCCCTAGGCAAAAGCTCGTTCTGTTTATGCTTGTTTGTGTAATTAGACCGATTTACTAGGATGGATACCATAATGTATTACACTTTTTAATGTGAATTATAGCAGAGTAGAGCATCTTATTTAGCTATTTTATATATGTTATTGTTGCAGGTTATTTTTTTCCACGATAATCAAAGGAAAGTATGTTTAAGAGGCGTAAGTACATACGGCATCTTTGTGGAATTTCCGTCATTAATCCCTAGCAAATGTATAGTGTAACGTTTAGAAGACGTTTTACTGGATGGAGGGGTCCTAGTGTAGAGGTGGTTTACACTCTTTGGTTGTTGATGTCGATCTTATATTCCATGGGTTTGTTAGTGAGGTTTCGCAACAAGCTGCTCATCGTTGTAGTGGTGTACGTAGATTGTTTGTGAACAGAAGCCTAGCTTTTTATGGCCACTCACTCTCTGAGACTCATTCATGACCACTGTACATGTGTCTAGATTTTAGTTATGTCCAGGATGTGTCTCTGTTCGAGGCTGTTCAGAGAGGATGGGTTAACAGATGCATGGTACGTCTGTGGCATCGTATGATGACAGGGTGTTACCTCTAAATTTGTTATATATCAGTGGTAGATTGCTGAGAAGTGACCTAGTAAAGCATTGGAGAGTTTATTTCTTATGACACAGTGGGCATTGATTTTGTCCTGCTAGAGGCATAGCATCAGTTAGGTCTAGGAATTTATTATAGATTTGAATAGTATCGTAGTAAAAATAACATTATTCCCATGAACACTGTTAAATGTCAGATATTTTTAGTATGGCTGTTATGTTAGTATATGATTTTCATGAACCAGACCACCTTAGGAGTTTGGGTGCAGGATTATTTCTATTTTATAAGATCGGAAGTGTTCATCGACATCGTGTATTGATTGACCATACACCTTTCCATAATTGAATAGGATTTATTATTTGGGTGTGGTAGGATTCACCGTATATAATAGTTAATCGTTGTTGCTTAGGGTAGAGTAGAGAATCTTATTTAGCTATTTTTATAGTTCTTGTTTTACATTTTTCGCCTAATTTCATGGAATGTTGACTATAAAATACGCTTAATTGGATGTAATGCTTCAAAAATTGGTAGGTTTTATCTCTTGACACTGGATTTGGATCCGGTTGCATGTTGTATTGGAGAACTAATATAACGGATTTTGTGTAGTGTTAGTGGTAAAATTTCTTCAATAATTTAGTGTACATCTCAATTATGTTGTCCAATCGCAGGTCTTTACTAGATGCTTATTCCCGCAAGTCTTACTTATATAAATGTTGTGGTCCGTCGGAAGTTGTACACTTTGAAGATATTGATCAATTCAGGCTTGTTATGAGATTCGTTCCCATTCAGAATATGAGACTTTTTTGACCGTTTACCAGATACACTTTAACATTTTCACTGGAGGTCTGTAATGATGGCCGTAAACCTAACCCATCCTAACCTAATATTACCAAGGATTGTGTATATTTGTCCCCCGTTTCCATACTTATGTTAGGTATTTTTTTCATTGATTTAACCTTCATCCTAATCAAATCTATCCACTTGACTCTGTAGTTTCACCAATCTTCAGCAGATGTTGTGCCTACACATATATATATTTTTTCACTTCGCTTGTTACAAGTCCAGCAATATCGACCAGTCTCGAGTAATGTTAGGTCATCGCTCGTTTGTGGACTTGCGAGTTCAAAACGTTAATGTAAGCTTACCCCTTACGTCAGTGAGTGTTACGAATGTTAAAGCGTTAGCAAGATTTATGTACGGGTTTACGGTTGGAATATGATTTTTTTTTTGTAATGATGGATGTGCTGCTCCTACAATTTTCGTCTATTATATCAAATATTGAATAAATTCCCTCTAACAATTTTTCAAACAGATCTGCATTGTAAGGTCCGCAATCCACAAGATCTAGGATATAAACCATGTATAAGGTACTTAATTAGCGAAATATATATCAATGTACGACAACATAGATCAAATATCGATGAATGCAAATAGGGTTACCATACAATGACAAATACATTATTTCCTAGGCAACTTAACCTATTCCATCCGATAGTTGTGTTTCTTAATCAAGTTTGATGGTTATGTATGATATTAATATGTATGAATCTCTCCACTAGGGCTGCATATTTATCATATCAAAAGCAGTTGCATACATTTCCTCCAATTTGATAGAGCAAAAAACCTTCTGCAGATGTTTAGATTCCAGAATTTATCGATAACTCCGTTACATGTTCGGATGAGACTCAGCAGGTAGGATCCAAGAGAACTAATGCACTTTATTTTGTTACATTTTTAATGTGGATCAGTTATACGCGATATTAGGTTCTAAGATCTAGTCATTCTAACTAATTTAACCAATAATTATAAATTTTCATCCAAGTTTGATGGAAATGTATGATATTTAGTCATTAGTTTATGCGATGTACGTATCAAATCCCTTCCACATGGCTCTATTTTACGTAGTTTTTCTTCTAATGTCACACACCAGTTACACACATTCACGCTTCGTACGCCTATGCATGACCGCGCACGGTATAATGACGTCGTATACAGGGATAGTTACCGATACAATGTAGACACACACACACACACACACACACACACACACACATTTTGTTTGCATATACAGGATCGGTTAACATCTGAGGCACTTCACCTCTGATATGTTTTTTTTCCATTAGAACAAAATTCCTTGTTATTGTTACAAGATATTTAATGTGGACCACCTTCACGTCATGTTAGGTGAAAAGACCGAAGCATCTTAACCTATCCTATCCTTTTCTTACCAGGAATTATATAGTATCGATCGAGTTTTCGTGCATAAATTTGATACTTTTTTTTATCGATTTATGATATATTTATTTGCATCCTCTCCACTTGGCTCTACATTTTGATCTATCCTATTCACACCCATCAAAACCTAACATAACCTAACGTTATGTATGGTGTTCAGTCATTGCTATATTCATATGAGGCCCTCCAAACGACTCTTAATATCACTTTACCATATATGCTATTTATTTTGTTGTCACTCTCATCCCAAGACCCATTTTCGAACTAAGATGGTTTGAATGTTACGGGTAATTCATATTATTTTGGATTTTGACACAATTAAACGTCATTTTAACATATTATTCACACCCATCATGACCTGACATGACTTTACGTACGGTATTCAGTCATTGATATATACATATGAACCCCTCCAAACAACTCTAAATATCACTCTAACATACATGTTATTTATTTCGTTGTCAGTCTCGAGTCATATATGTTACCAGAGAGTCCTCCATTTTCAAACATGGATGGATTGAATGCTACAAGTATTTCAAATTTGTATTCAGCTTCATACAAACGGACACACAGTCTCACACCATGTTTTTCTTAATTTACTTCAATATCTCCACTTAACTCTACAACCTTTGACAACTTGCAACTCTGAATTTTAATTTTCTCTTTCCTATAATTTTCATATCCTTAACGATGACTTCGTTTCAAGATCTGATCGGACTCTGATTTATATCATACCAATCTGTAACACATCTAGATCATTTACCTCGAGACTGTTTTTTTCTGGCACAATTTCAAGCATTGAAACATATTTTTTCTACTGATTTCTAAAATTCGATGTTACCTCCGACTGTCACGATGTTCGCAATTCAAAACTTAACCTTCGAGTTTAGGATAATATAAACATTTCATTGAGAACATACAAAGTTTTTATTAGTATTAATTGGCATTATTTACAGACCTTGCTGGCATCATCATATTCATCTACCTGGTTTTTGATATTTAAACATCATTGTTCGTCATCCAACCGTACTCATCATCACTATATTTCAGTATACTCTCAAAATCCATCTTATACTCCATCATATCTTTGATGCGGATACCGGAGGCTATTCCGTTCCCGTGTGTCAACAAATGTATTACTTCTTCTTCTTGAACCTTAATTATTCGAATCTTTTCCAATTCAAAGTCATTCTGAGATTCATCATTGAGAAATTTGCATACGATCCAGTTTCTCTTATGTTCTTAGGTATAATTTGTTGTCCACTACCTCAGCTTTATTACAATCATGATGAAGATTTTACCCTTGGATCAATCAGTTTTCGAGATTTGCTTTTCGTATCACCTCCCCCTCCTAAACTTACTTACATACGAATGTAACGCGTCCACATTAGTTACCCAAAGCAGACTTCCTTTTTCCTGCATCCATTTATGGATGATATCTCCCACTCTTTTGAGTCTTGTTTGTCCATTCTGAGATAACTGTTATTTTCAACCCTAGTCAATATTTATTCGATCCGACTCATATCATCTTCGGAGATTTCTTCTTTCAGCACTTGTAAACAAAAATTTGAGAGATGAATGTTCATTTTTGTTTATTCTATGACGAAACGTGTTTCTCCGCTTGATCTCAACGTATCACTGACTCCATTCTCGATAGCCAGCTAGCTATTATAAGTTGTTTACATGTGGTTTTTCGCAAAACATTTGGCCTAACATTACTCACCTAGGCCATCAACTGTGTATATGTATAGGGCTGTGTACATATGTGAATGTGTATATTCAAGCGTATGTACGTGTTACATGAGTTAAAATATATACCACAAATTTAATATTCAAAATTTCAATAAAATTTGAAATTTCCGAGGGATGACACCTTACTTAAAAAGCAAAGTTATCGCTTCAATATACCGACTCGGCTCTTTCATCCCTTGAAAATTTGAAATTTTATTGAAATTTTGAATATTAAATTTGTGTTATATTTTTTTAACTCATGTAACACGTACATACGCTTGAATATACACATACACATATAATGACTAAATATTATACATATCCATCAAACTTGAATGAAAATATATAATTATTGGTTATGTTGGTTAGAATGACTAGATCTTTGAACCTAACATCGCGTATAACTGATCCGCATTAAAAATGTAACAAATTGAAGTGCATTAGTTCTCTTGGATCCTACCTGCTGAGTCTCATCCGAACATGTAACAGAGCTATCGATAAATTCTGGAATCTAAACATCTGCAGAAGGTTTTTTGCTGGATCAAATTGGAGGAAATGTATTCAACTGCTTTTGATATGATAAATATACAGCCCTAGTGGAGAGATTCATACATATTAATATCATACATAACCATCAAACTTGATTAAAATACACAACTATCGGATAGAATAAGTTGCCTAGGTAATAATGTATTTGTCATTGTATGGTAACCCTTTTTGCATTCATCGATATTTGATCTATGTTGTCGTACATTGATATATATTTAGCTAATTATGTACCTAAGACATGGTTTATATCCTAGATCTTGTGGATTGCGGACCTTACAATGCAGATCTGTATGAAAAATTGTTAGAGTTGGAAGTTGTCAAAGGTTGTAGAGTTAAGTGGAGATATTGAAGTAAATTAAGAAAAACATGGTTTGAGACTGTGTGTCCGTTTGTATGAAGCTGAATACAAATTTGAAATACTTGTAGCATTCAATCCATCCATGTTTGAAAATGGGGGACTCTCTGGTAACATATATGACTCGAGACTGACAACGAAATAAATAACATGTATGTTAGTGTGATATTCAGAGTTGTTTGGAGGGGTTCATATGTATATATCAATGACTGAATACCGTACGTGAAGTCATGTCAGGTCATGATGGGTGTGAATAATATGTTAAAATGACGTATAATTGTGTCAAAATCCAAAATAATATGAATTACCCGTAACATTCAAACCATCTTAGTTCGAAAATGGGTCTTGGGATGAGAGTGACAACAAAATAAATAGCATATATGGTAAAGTGATATTAAGAGTCGTTTGGAGGGCCTCATATGTATATAGCAATGATTGAACACCATACATAACGTTAGGTTATGTTAGGTTTTGATGAGTGTGAATAGGATAGATCAAAATGTAGAGCCAAGTGGAGAGGATGAAAATGAATACATCGTAAATCGATAAAAAAAGTATCAAATTTATGCACGAAAACTCGATCGATACTATATAATTCCTGGTAAGAAAAGGATAGGATAGGTTAAGATGCTTCGGTCTTTTTACCTAACATGACGTGAAGGTGGTCCACATTAAATATCTTGTAACAATAACAAGGAATTTTGTTCTAATGGAAAAAAAACATATCAGAGGTGAAGTGCCTCAGATGTTAACCGATCCTGTATATGCAAACAAAATGTGTGTGTGTGTGTGTGTGTGTGTGTCTACATTGTATCGGTAACTATCCCTGTATACGACGTCATTATACAGTGCGCGGTCATGCATAGGCGTACGAAGCGTGAATGTGTGTACCTGGTGTGTGACATTAGAAGAAAAACTACGTAAAATAGAGCCATGTGGAAGGGATTTGATACGTACATCGCATAAACTAATGACTAAGTATCATACATTTCCATCAAACTTGGATGAAAATTTATAATTATTGGTTAAGTTGGTTAGAATGACTAGATCTTAGAACCTAATATCGCGTATAACTGATCCACATTAAAAATGTAACAAATTGAAGTGCATTAGTTCACTTGGATCCTACCTGCTGAGTCTCATCCGAACATGTAACGGAGCTATCGATAAATTCTGGAATTTAAACATCTGCAGAAGGTTTTTTGCTCTATCAAATTGGAGGAAATGTATGCAACTGCTTTTGATATGATAAATATGCAGCCCTAGTGGAGAGATTCATACATATTAATATCATACATAACCATCAAACTTGATTAAAAAACACAACTATCGGATAGAATAGGTTAAGTTGCCTAGGAAATAATGTATTTGTCATTGTATGGTGACCCTATTTGCATTCATCGATATTTGATCTATGTTGTCGTACATTGATATATATTTCGCTAATTAAGTACCTTAGACATGGTTTATATCCTAGATCTTTTGGATTGCGGACCTTACAATGCAGATCTGTATGAAAAATTGTTAGAGGGAATTTATTCAATATTTGATATAATAGACGAAAATTGTAGGAGCAGCACATCCATCATTACAAAAAAATCATATTCCAACCGTAAAACCGTACATAAATCTTGCTAACGCTTTAACATTCGTAACACTCACTGACGTAAGGGGTAAGCTTACATTAACGTTTTGAACTCGCAAGTCCACAAACGAGCGATGACCTAACATTACTCGAGACTGGTCGATATTACTGGACTTGTAACAAGCGAAGTGAAAAAATATATAAATGTGTAGGCACACCATCTGCTAAAGATTGGTAAAACTACAGAGTCAAGTGGATAGATTTGATTAGGATGAAGGTTAAATCAATGGAGAAAATACCTAACATGGGTATGGAAAAGGAGGACAAATATATACAATCCTTGGTAATAATAGGTTAGGATGAGTTAGGTTTACGGCCATCATTACAGACCTCCAGTGAAAATGTTAAAGTGGATCTGGTGAATGGTCAAAAAAGTCTAATATTCTGAATGGGAACGAATCTCATAACAAAGCCTGAATTGATCAATATCTTCAAAGTGTACAACTTCCGATGGACCACAACATTTATATAAGTAAGACATGCGGGAATAAGCATCTAGTAAAGACCTGCGATTGGACAACATAATTGAGATGTACATTAAATTATTGAAGAAATTTTAACACTAACACTACACAAAATCCGTTAGATTAGTTCTCCAATACAACATGGAACCGGACCCAAATCCAGTGTCAAAAGGTAAAACCTACCAATTTTTGAAGCATTACATCCAATTAAGCGTATTTTATAGTCAACATTCCATGAAATTCGTCGAAAAGTGTAAAAACAAGAACTATAAAAATAGCTATATAAAATTCTGTACTCTACCCTAAGCCACAACGATTAATTATTATATACGGTGTATCCTACCACACCCAGATGATCAATCCTATTCAATTATGGAAAGGTGTATGGTCAATCAATACACGATGTCGATGAGCACTTCCGATCTTATAAAATAGAAATAATCCTGCTCTTAAACTCCTAAGGGGGTCTGGTTCATGAAAACCATATACCAACATAACAGCCATACTAAAAATATCTGACATTTAACACAGAGTTCATGAGAATAATATTATTTTTACTACGATACCATTCAAATCTATAATAAATTCCTAGACCTAATTGATGCCATGCCTCTAGTAGGACAAAATCTATGCCCACTGTGTCATAAAAAATAAACTCTACAATGCTTTACTAGGTCACTTCTCAGCAATCTACCACTAATCTATAACAAATTTAGAGGTAACACCCTGTCATGATACGATGTCACAGACGTACCATGCATCTGTTAACCCATCGTCTCTCAACAGCCTCGAACAAAGACACATCCTGGACATAACCAAAATCTAGACACATGTACAGTGGTCATGAATGAGTCTCAGAGAGTGTGTGGCCATAAAAAGCTAGGCTTCTGTTCACAAACAATCTAAGTACACCACTACAACGATGAGCAGCTTGTTGCGAAACCTCACTAACAAACCCATGGAACATAAGATCGACGTCAACAAGAACGTACATAATTCACGTTGAACATGGATGAACTCCAAAATGACAACCAAAGAGTGTAAGCCACCTCTACACTAGGACTCCTCCATCCATTAAATCGTCTTCTAAACGTTACACTATACATTTGCTAGGGATCAATGACGAAAATTCCACAAAGAGGCAGTACGGACTTACACCCCCCTAACATACATTCTTATGATTATCGTGGAAAAAAAATAACCACAACTATAACATATGTAAAATAGCTAAATAAGATACTCTACTCTGCTATAATTCACATTAAAAAGTGTAATACATTATGGTATCCATCCTAGTATATCGGTCTAATTACACAAACAAGCTTAAACAGAACGAGCTTTTGCCTAGGGGACTCTCTAACTCCTCCTAAATATTGAAGAATGATCCTACAATAAACATACAATACCCTAACAGCAAGACAAAGTTTGTAACAAATCGACTGTTCCATAACTATAGTAACCACTTCAAGTTTTGTATAAGGATGAAAGAAGATATATAAAACACGAAAAAATGAACAACATGTGACTAAATTAAACCTGAAATAATGTTCTATATTAATAATAATAATAATAATAATAATAATTTTTATTGAAATCTTGGTAAACACACAGGATATTCAAGCCCCTAGCTAGAAGAATCTATATGGGCAGTATAAAATAGGAATCAATTGAATCAATAATAAAAGATTAACACAGTTAAAGGTCATAAAAACAGATCACAGGAGTTAAAGTTACGAAGTCAGCACAAAATTCATAAAGTCATATAGATCACATAGTCAAAGTAATAAAAGAGATCACAGAAGTCGATGTTATAAAAGATCGAAAAGACAATGTCACAAAAACACGAACAAGAGTCAATGTTCCACAAAAAAAAACAGGAACGCACCAGTCTCAACGTTAAAAACTTATCAAAAGACAAAGCATAAAGGATAATACCTAATTCAATTAACAAAGAAAAATGTAAAAAGGATCACAACTTCATCCATGTCAGGAGAAAGATCACAATATTCATAAAACCACGGGAGGAGATTTCTAAAATGCAAAAAACACAACACAATATAGAACCATAGACACTTTGTTAAAAT